>PVKA01006328.1:0-35500 GCA_004027165.1 Ctenomys sociabilis
GCAAGATCTGCACTAATTGTGGTTGGACAGGATATTATGTCGGCTTTTAGTGCTATGGTCATCCACTAGGTAAATAATTATTGAATTTTTGATATAATTCAGCTATAAAAAACCTGTAAATATAATATCATGTATGCACCTTGTACAATACCAAAGCGTTATGAAAACAGTTTGCAATGTATTGATTCATCGACTCTGTATGGTTAAGGTGTTTTGAAACTGTCTGATTGACATTTGTATTTTAATAAAAGAAAAATAAAAGGAAAGAAAAAAAAATGAAAGTATTTCACTAATCCATGAAACTTGAAAGAAAGTTTTGCAGGATACAGTAGTCTGGGCTGGAATTTGTTTTCATAGAGGACTTGAAGTACTCTGCTCCATGCTCTTCTTGCCTTCATGGTTTGTGAAGAGATGTGTGCTGTTATTCTGATGGGTTTTCTTTTAAATGTGATTTGTTTCTTTTCTCTAACAGTTTTCAGTGTATTGTTCTTGTGCTGGATTTCTGGGATCTTGACTATTATATGTCTCAATATATTTTGAATTGGATTGAAGTTATTTGGGGTTCTGTGTGCTTTGGTTACCTGAATGTCAGATTGTTTCCTCATATTTAGGAAGGGTTTTGCTATTACATCTATCCATATTCTTTTTATATGTCATTTGTATTGACTCCTTCTTTCTCACTGATGTCTCTTGGTCTCATGTTGTTCATCTTTGCATTTTCTTGCAGTTGATGAATTATTTTTTTTCCTGCATCCTAGTTGTTTTTAGGAGATCTTTTCTTACCTTTTCACTAGCTGCACCAGCGTCTTCAAGATTTGAAACTTTCTTCACTTTCACACACATGGTTCTGCCAGCTTGTGATTCAAATTTTAAGTACCTCTATATCTTTTTAACTCTGCTTCATGCTATCTACTTCTTTCCTGTATTGCTCATTCAAGGAAGCCATCACTTTTCTAATCTCCACTATTTTTTTTATCAGTGTCTTCTTGAGAAGCAAATGTTAATTCTTTTACTTCAGAGATTCTTTCCTTCCTTCTTTCTTTCTTTCTTTCTTTCTTTCTTTCTTTCTTTCTTTCTTTCTTTCTTTCTTTCTTTCTTGGCAGAACCTGGGATTGAACTCAGACCCTTGTGCTTGCCAAGGAAGCATTTATTCTACTGAGCCATCTTCCCAGCCCCTCAGAGATTATTTCTTATTTGATCTCGTCTATATGTTTCTGCATTTGATTCTTTACTTCAAATGCTCTTAATTTAGAGATTTCTTTTTTTTTATTTCAGAGATTAACTCTGATCTGAGTTCCTCTATACCTTTCTGCTGTTGTTTCTTTACTTCAGATGCTATTAGTTCAGACATTTCATTATTTTTCTTTTTTTGAACTGAGGATTGAACTCAGGCCCTTGCTCTTGCCAGGGAGGCACTTATTCTACTGAGTCATCTCTTAGGTCCTAGTTCAGACATTTCAGCTGTGCTAGTTTCCTCTGCACTTGTTCTGGGTGGGATCAGGACCTGAGATTGCATTTTGCTCCTTCTCTATGTCATTTTTATAGCACTGTCCTCTGACCTTTGGTGTAGAGCTTTGGTGCAGTTATAACCTTAGCACTTACTAAACTTCAGGTGCAGATCTACTAAGTTTGATTTCATCCAGTTGTGCCTGGCTTGGGTCTGGCTACTGTGCTCAGCTCCTTCCTGCTGCAGCCCTTGGAGGTGAACCTGTTGTTCCCCACCGGCAAGATGTTCTTCTCCTGGATTAGCTGGGTAGTTTTGGCCCGTAGTCTCTCTGCAGGGACTTCAGTTGCAGAGTTTCACTCCAGGTCTGTATGCCAGGCCTGGGCTGGGTCTAGAGGGGTCCAGGGAGCACAGCAGAGTGCAAAAGCTCTCCTATACACTCACTGGGCCTGGGCCTGGTCAGGTCTGGAGGGGTCCTGAGGGCATGGTGGAAGTTCTCACTCATACGGTGGGCTTGGGCTGGCTCTGGAGGAGTTGAGGGGTCCCAAGAGCAAGGCAAAGGTTCTTACTCACAAGTCCAGAGAGGTTCAGCAGGTGCTAGGAGTGCAGAAACTCTTGCATACACTCAGAGGGCCTGGGGTTGGGCGGTTCTGGAGGCGTTCCCCTTAATTTAAATTTTTATAACAGTTTAGTGTATAGTTTGTGGTAGTGAATGATACAATAATCTATAGTACACATATACAACATATTTAACTTCTAGAGGTTTTTTTTTTTTTTTTTTTTTTTTTTTTTTTTTTTTTTTTTTTTTTTTTTTTGGTATTTCTAGGTTATGTAGTTCTTCTGTAAGTTTCTTCAAATTTTGGCAATGTCCAAAAAAAAAAAAAGTCCTCATGTAAATGGACTCAAGTAGCTCAAACCAATGTTGTTCCTGGGACAACTCTATTTAATTAATTAAGTTAAACAAAATGAAGCCACTAAGCATAACCTAACTAGATTTTTATTAAGGAATGATTTATGTTAGTATATACAGAAAAAAATGCCATAGAGGAACATACACAAAACTACAAAGGCATTGAAAGATGACAGAATTTACTTTCATGTACAGAATTCTGTAATGCTAGAACTTTTATAAGCA
Source organism: Ctenomys sociabilis (assembly GCA_004027165.1). Classification (NCBI taxonomy): domain Eukaryota; kingdom Metazoa; phylum Chordata; class Mammalia; order Rodentia; family Ctenomyidae; genus Ctenomys; species Ctenomys sociabilis. The sequence goes on from PVKA01006328.1 coordinate 2,580, forward strand.
GCACACATTAAGTTGGCCATTAAACACAGTTTCAACATTAAGAATTGTCTCTGTTTTTCCTTTCTTGTCATGTGGCCTGAGCAGGGCGGTGCTCACAGCTCACTGGGGACCTGGGTCCCTGCCTCTCCCACTCTGCTGAACCTCTGCTGGGGCACTGAATGACAGAAGCCCCACGGTTGATGCAGAAAACATAATACCTGTCTCGAGCAGAATCCATACCTGAAGGTTTGCCATCAAAATATTTATAGATGTGTTTCCAGAACTCAGGCTTTCATGCGGCAAGGAACCATAGCAAAAATCTCCTCTTCTCACTGCACAAATGTTCTCTCCCTGCTGAGTATTTGGCAAATGCTAAACACAGGGACCACATTGCCTCACATACCTCGCCATTTATATTCTTAGCATTTTCACATTAAAAAATGTAATGACTGCTTAAACGTACAGTGTAGCTGTTCAATGACCTCCTATACAGTCAGTTTTAATGCTGTGCCAAGCACCATGACTGGCATGCAATAAATATTTATTGAATGCATAAGCTGATAGTAGAGAGTAAGTAGCCTTCCACTCGGCTCTATTTTCCTTTTGCATGAGTTTGCAAAATAGATTTTGGCAATCCTTTCACATGGTTATTTCATATTAAACTTACACAAAAAAGAAAAAGAAACAGACATCGGAAAGGCTCAGTTCTTGTTATAGCTCCATTATTTATCAGCTGTGTAGACTTCAGAAGACATCTCACAGCTCTGAACTCCTCTCTCCTACCTGGCAAATGCGGGAGAATTTGGAATGCAGATTTCACTAAAAACATCCTGAAGCTGCAGCATCAGACTACTGCCATTTTTCATGAGCAATTTGGCTGAAGCCCAGGACTTTTCAATTATACATATTTTATATTATCTTGATAGTTTTGTTCTCGTAATTTTCATACTGAATCACTTTCCCTACTGCTACCACTTGGTTGGAGAGGCAAGAGGTCATCTTTTTAAGACTAGGAAGTAAACCTTGGTTGTCTAAAGAAATCTCCAAATCATCTGTATGACTATATTCATCAGGAGTTTTAATCCAAGAATCAGTCTTTCAAATTAGATTCAACAATTGAGAAATCTTGGGAATGTGGTGAGTAAAAGAAAGAAAAACACTTTCTGGAAAATAAACACTTTTTTTTGTGTAAAGTATAAACTGGTTCATGCTATAACTTCTGAACAAAATAGATAGTATTTGATAAGAGTTAACATATAACACAAGGAAATAATATAGAAAATGTTATTAGGAAACACCTGTCAGTATGGACACATCAAAGACAGGATCTCATTTTCCTAATTTTAGCCTTAAATTGGCATGTGTCCAGTATTAGGAAATATTTTGGGGGCCAGGGGGATGGATCATTGGAATAAATGCTTTCCTAGCAAGAACAAGGGCCTGAGTTTAGTCCTCAGTTCCACAAAAAAATAAAAATAAAAAATAAAAATATTTTAAGGACGAAATCAATTATTATTCATCTCAAGTGCACCAAAACACATCTGTTCAAAACCTACATAGGTAGGAACTAGTTGCAAGCTGTTCAATTCAGTTAGCAGACAAATTTCTTCATTATTGGTGCAGCTTTGCTTGGAGAACCTGAAACCTCACCTTCCATAAGGATAGTAAGTTTCCTTTTCCTTTGGCTTGTAAAACAAATATCTACTCATTACCATGCAATAATATTGCTTTGTAAAAACCAACAATAAAAACTCTGGCAAATGGTGTGTGGCTCTGAATTTAAGCTTAGAACAGCATTTCAAGACTTCTCTGGCAGAGAACTGTATAAATCTTAAAATAAGAAAAATAAGATTTCTGGAAGCTACCATCTTTTGAAATCTTCCTAACATTTCTCTGTTCTACTAATCATTACTCCAAAGCGAGAAGATGTCAAGAATTACTAGTGTATAGAAGAATGCAAAAGTCAAAGGTGTTTGTTGCTGGGCCAGATAATCAACTTCCAGAGTAAAAACCTGCTTCCCCTACTGGGATGGGCTGTCTCTCACTTTGCTCTTAATGTAGCTCAGAAATGGAACCAAAACAATGGTCAAAGAGGATAACAATAAACAGGAAATTAATTGAAAATGCCAAGCTGTGAGGACAAGAAATGATGTTAAAGGAAGAAAAATATTTTTTCCACTGATAACAACCTTTTCTCTCTGAGACAGTGAAAAATAGGCAAGCATGATCACAAAATCACTCTGAAGATAGAAAGGGCAAGAAAATTCAAAGGTAGAAAAGTGAGAGCTTCTGAGAAGTCAAGCTGGGGGACACAAAATAGTGACAGAATAGACCAAAATAAATTCTCTCGTGTGATTCAGCAGGAGGTGGCATAAAGACGACAGTTCAGAAAGAAACACAAATGAAGGTGTTTGTTAGACTATAAAAGATTTGGGAATAAAAGATGAAGGTTTTTTTAACTTTGCACTTGACAACGAAGGGCAGGTTAGGGAAAGAGGGAGCAGAGAGCTAACTTCATGCTTTTAAAGAACATGGACCTTTCAGAAGACCTTCAAAACAGACTCTCCTCAGGTAGTCCTTAGCCGTAAAATGCGCACTCCTAGCAAAAGCTCTGCGCACCAGCTCAATGGCTGCTTTTCTTTTTTTAAGTGATGGGGAGGTGGGAAGGTATGAAAATCATGTTCCCTGATTCCAGTTTTTCATTTCTGTAATCAAAAATAGCATAATTAGGTATGTTCATTTCTGTTTTAATAAGATAGAATAAGGCAGAATATTATAAATAAGCAACTCCGATTGTTTTTCAAAACCTCTCAGTTCTGGTCTCTAAAATCCTGTGGTATCAAGGCACATTTTCATATGTCCTCTAGGATTTAGGAGAGAGCGAGCTTGAATAAAACAGTGCAATAAGCTCACATAAATAATCTTGTCTTTTGAAAATAGTTCTGAGGTTATGCCTCAGATTATAAGAGTAAGGTGAATCAGAAATTTGAAGCATAGATTCAGGTAACGGGAATATTTTTTTAAATATTTAAACCATCATATTTTAAAGAGAAGAATCTCATTTCTGGTTTTGAAGTTTGAAAAAAAGCAAAAAGGATTACAGAAAGGGAAAGTGGTGGCCGACCAAATAGCTCAGCAGATTAAAGCATCTGCAAGCAAGTGCAGGGGCCAGGGGCTTGATCCTTAGACCTGCCATGCCGGCCCTGTCCCAGGGGTTCGCTGAGATGGCAACTGAGACTGGTCATAGTGGCGTGTGCCTGTGATCCCAGCTCTTGGGAGGCTGTAAACAGTGGATCACTATGAGTCCGATCTAGTAGTGCGATCTGAACACCCTGCAGACTCTTCCCTAAAATACAAAAAGGGAGGGGGGGCAAATCGGCTTTTAGTGATCTAAAATTGATCATCGGAGAATATTGAGAGACCTGTTTTCATTGAAAGTATATTTTTAAACTACTGCAGGTTGCAGCATCCCTGCTAATGTATTTTCTGTACTTTGTCAAGGCACATCCACTCATTAAGCAGATGTGTGAAGGGGAGCTGTCACCAAGGGTCGTGATGTTGGTAAGGGACACCCTGAATGCTAACTAAGCTGAGAATGAACATGTCTCAACTTTCAGTAGGCATGGATTTCTTTTATAACGCCTGTCCTTCTATATTTTATTCCCAATTTGTAGAATTTGGTTTTAAAGCAATGCAACAAACTGTGAGTCTTCTAACCCTCACGCTGAGGAAATCTGCAGAGAGCAGTGGCCAGGAGTCGGGCAGACTCCCGGGAGGAGTGCTTACCTAGCATGCGCTGCCTTCCCAAGTGCTGACAGGCGCACTCACTACAGCTGCCAGGGCCGAGCCTGCGGCTTCTGCTGGGAAGCAGAGCCCGGGCCAGCCACGCCCCCAGGATGCCCTGACCCTCCCTGGGAACCATTCACCCAGCCCACAGAGGAGGTGGCGCCCATGCCAGCGAATGTGAAGCCCCAGATTGAGTGGGAGCCCTCCCACTACTTTGCCATGTGGCTTTCAGTGGGTCTTGAATCTCCATTTCCATCTCTGAAACGTAATTCTGGTTTACAATCTATTTGAGCACTAATACTTTTCTTAAAAAAAAAAAAAAAAAAAAAAATTTAGAAAAGAAGGCAGTGATAGTAAAGGTAAGGCTTCTGTTCTCCTGCATAGGCTGTGACGCCAACGTGGGAGACGAACAGAACACCACTGGCGTCCCCTCGGCATCACTGGGCCCTCACACAGGGATTCTTTCAATAGGGTTCCATGAGAGACACTGGCCTCAGTGGGCTCTAAAATATTTCTTGTCTGTGACGCTGAACAAATCTCCCCATCATGGATCTGGATTCTACCACCTTGCTCAGAACACTTTCAGGCCATGGCTCAGCTTAGGATCCCCAGTTGAGAAAGCACATACAGCGTTGTCTTCTAACAGAATCAACACAGAGCAACTACGTTGGAGGAACCACGTCGGACGTCTTATTCCAATGTCTCATGAAGTGTGGTTTGAGACTTGGAAACTTGTTCCAAAGCACCGTCTCACCCCAGTCAATTGAGTCAGAAACTCAACATGGGATGTGTGAATGAGCCCCGCAGAAGACTCTGAAGCAGCCTGAATTTGAGAAACAGGGGCTGGTGAGATAGCTCAGTAATCTAAGTGCCTACCTGGCAAGCTCAAGGGCCCCGGATTCAATCCCCAGTACTACATGTGTGCATGTAGCAAGACTCTGTATCCAATAAATAAATAAATAAATAAATAAATAAATAAATAAATAAATAAATAATACCATTTTCTTGTGATAGTTCAGTGGTCTAAAGTGCCTGCTTCGCTGAGCTTAGGCAAGCCTGCAGGGACTGTGGCTGGATCCTCTGCACTACATGCTGTGCGAGCCTGCCCCCAGGGAAGGCTAATCCAGCCAAAAAAAGGGAGAGCAACAACATTCTAATCCCTCCAATTTCATATTCAGGTGACAAATACAGGAAAAACCACTTGTCCAAGATCTCATCTCTAGTGTATGTTCAAGCCATGCTTAGTATCCAGGTATTAGAATTTGTATAATAATTCAAAACCAATATGACTACATCTGCAGTTGGAGCCTGTAACATGAATAGGGTTAAACGAGGTGTTAGGATGAGGTTCCAATGCAATACGAATGGTATGTTCCTTTAAAAGTAGAAGAAGCCAGCATGGTCATGCACGGCTATAATCTCAGTACATTGGGAGGTTGAGGCAGTAGGACGGCATATTCAAGTCCCATCTAGATAACTTACGGATATTCTGCCTCAAAACAAAAATAAGAAAGAGGGGACCTGAGATATAACTGAATGTAAAGGCCCTGGGTTCAACCCCAGTACTATAAATAAACAAGCAAATAGAAAGGGACACTAATTTCACATAAGCAGTTTGGTAGTGGGCAAATGTCCTTTGTACAGTCTGGATAAAGTGCCTCAGCAGCGCCTGAAGCTCAGTCATCTTTTTTTCCTTCTGTTAGGCAAAAGCATCTCCTCTGGTGCTCCCTGACTCAGGCAATGGCATTTTGTTTCTCCAGTTATGCCGGGTAAAATTCTGGAGGTTTGGGTTCACCTTTGAATTTCCAATTGTTTCGCCCTTCCCCACTCATGCCATCCACCCAGGCAGCACTAATCTTACTCATTCTCCATCTGAAATGCCTTTCAAATGCTTCCTTTCTTCTTTATCCTTACTTTTTTCCCATAATTTTATTGAAAAAAAAATAACAATGAGACAGTTTCAAATCAGATTAGTAGGGCAGATTCAATAGTTAATACATTGCATACTGTTTTCTTAGTGGTTATCTGTTGTACAAGGTGTAGACATGATATTTTATTTACAAACACTATTAGAACAGATCCTTCTATTTACTGAATTAAGAGAATGTAGCTGTATACCTATTTTTTTCTTTTTTTTCAAAGCTGTTAAAAAAAAACAAAGCTGTTTTATAGGAAAGTTTCAATAATTAATACTTTTTACATTGTTATCTTCCTAGTGGTCATCCATAATACAAGAAGCAGACAGGATATTCTGTCCAAACACTATTAGTACAAATCTTTCTTCTCATAGAATTAGGTGAAAGTAGCTATATCTATAATATTTATCCTAACTATTCAGTATATACAAACACAGAATGGTCCTTCCTTTGTTTGGTCCTGTAAGAGATGGGTATTCTATTGGCATTCAATTATTGTATGTGCTTGAATTCAGCACAGTAGTGGCTTATTCACAGAAGTTGTTGACTTGAGCCTTTTACAGCTCAGCATATTAACATGGCTTCACTTTATACACCTCATTTTTATACTTTTCTGCTGGACGGTTAAGGCCAAGATAAAGCAAGACCTATCTAACAAGAAATGTAACTTTTGTATCTGATAAAGTCAGTCAAGTCCCCTCAGGGTTTATCCTGCAACCCTGTACCACACTTTGTAGATCCTTTGTCAGTGTCAGCCATGTAGATAAGTCACAGCCATTGCTTGACCAATTTGCTCTCTGTGAAAGCCTGTGACAAAGTTTTCTCTCCATGTGACTCTCCTTAGGCACACTCAACACCAATGCTCGCATTCCTCTGTGGCCACATAATCTCCTTGATCAGAAAATTTGGGGCATAACTGAGTTACATGATGTTACAGTACAGGTTCTCCTATGTCCTGAGTCTTCACTGACCTTGAAAGGCTAGGGCCAAGATCTTGGCTGACCTTGCAGCCCTTCCATTTCTCCAATTTTTGATCTGCAAACTTAGGTTGTTAACCATCCAGAAGAGAAACTGATTATTGCCCTGCAACATATGCACTTTTGTTTACCCTATCTCTCTAAATATCAAACATCTTAGGCATAACGTGAAACAGATATTTTCCATCAAGTATTGATATATTGAATTTTAAGTCCTTATAGAATATGAGGAAAAAATAGTAATATACACATATTATTATACAGAAATTTACAAATCTAACCACATATAGCCTTGTAGCAGAACAGTCAGTCCTGTAAGATTATTTTTTCTTGTGTCTTTTTTTTCACTTATCCTTACTGATTAAACCCTTTGATATTTTATCATCTCTTGCCTAGACTACACCTGAAGTACTGTCACTAGTCTCTGATCACTGGCCCTAGCTTTCCAGTACCCGCTCTAAGCATGGGCAGAAGGCATCCCTCCAAAGGAGAAATCCCAGATGAAGTTCTTTGTGATCCCCTTGCCTTTTCCTGGCAGCTCTCAGGCCTCGTCCACATTCCCACCACTCAAGTTTGCCATAGACACTGGCCCAGCCCAGAACCCTCCACATCTTCAAATCAGAACACATAGCAGCTCAATTTATTATTATGGCCCTGCATTGTATACCTCATTTTTATACTTTTCTGCTGGATGGTTAAGACCTAGATAGAGCAAGACCTATATACCAAAACATCTAGTTTTTGTTTCTGATGAGGTCAGTGAAGTCCCCTCAGGGTTTATCTTGTAATCCTGTACCTTATTCTGTAGATCCTTTGTGTGTGTCATCCATGTGGTTGACAACTTCTTCAGATAACTCACTATCGTTGTGGAATGCTGGATTGTGTTGGATTGTGTCATCGAGTTCAGGCACCTAAATTGGTTGAATGACAATGGAGTGCCCATCTTTGACAGGTGTAGACAAAGGAAGGGGTATAGAAAGGAAGAATCATGATGTGTGTGTATTGACAGTACAGTTGGGATAGATACGCTGTGCTTCTACATAATTCTATGAGAACAAGATTTGCACTTATGGTGGTTAGACAGGATATTATGTCAGCTTCTAGTACTATGGACAGCCACTAGGAAAATAACAAGGTAGAAAGTATTAATTATTGAATCTTTGATATAATTCAGGTATAAAAAATAAGATATATAAACAGCTACACTCTCTTAATTTACTAATGAGACATGTGCTATAATAATGTCTGTAAGTATAATAGCATGTATGTCCTTGTACGATACCAAAACATTATGAAATCAGTTTTCAATGTATTAATTTATCGAATCCATTCTGTTAAGGTGTCTTAAAACTGTCTCATTGATATTTGTACTTCAATAAAATAAAAAATAAATAAAAAAAGAACACATAGCAGAACTAACCCCTGCTGGAAAGGCCTTTGCGCACTCTCTGAGGGTTCCTACCACAGGTATAAGAAACAGTATAGCAGCAATCTTAGGAAGCCCTGGAACTATCCACCACCTGCCATGTGCTAGAGACAGCAGCTACCTTCAGTCTGTGGTTCTTCAGTCTTCATTTACCTTGACAGTTATTCTCCATGTACATGTACCCATAAGAAAGACTACATTTTTATTAGCAGGAAAATAATGTTTGCATTTTTCAAGGACTTCTTTTGGCAAGATTGTTTTTTTATTCGCTCATAAGTTTGCAGGTAACTACAGCTAATGTATTTCACATCCTAAAAGAAAAAGTAAAGATAGACATAGACATATAGATGATCTAGATATAGATACAGAGCTGTATACACACAAGGCACATACTTTGATCACTGTACTGCTGATGACCTTGGATGTTCTCCCCAGTTGCTGGTTACTAGGATCACACATGAACACACATCCACCACACAGATAAAGAGGCTTGCTCGAGAAACTTCTGGCCGCAGGATATATGTATATTAACTTTACCATGTTACCAGGTAATGCCAGACTGTTTCCCAAAAATGGCTATCACAACTGACAGTCATGATGTATTAAACTCTTCATCTATTGTGAAATTTAATCTGGTGATATTTTGTTTAGAATATCTACAAATATGTTCAAAAGTTAATCTGAGCTTGTATTCTTTTATAAGGTGATGACACAGGCCTATAGCCATCCTTTACAAGGATGGGGCAGGCAGATTGTAAATTTAAGGCTGCCTGGGCTACTCAGCAAGACCCTCTACCTCAGTCAGTCAGCCCGCTGATTGATCAGTCAAAAGATTTCTTTCTTTCTTTGTCTCTCCCTCCATCTCTGTCTCTGTCTCTGTCTGTCTCTCTCACTCTCACTCTTTCTCTCCCTTTCTTTCTCTCTCTCTCTCTTTCTTTTTTCTCTCTCACTCTCACTCTTCTCTCCCTTTCTCTCTCTCTTTCTTTTTTCTCTCTCACTCTCACTCTTTCTCTCCCTTTCTTTCTCTCTCTCTCTTTCTTTTTTCTCTCTCACTCTCACTCTTTCTCTCCCTTTCTCTCTCACTCTCACTCTTTCTCCCCCTTTCTCTCTCTCTCTCTCTCTCTTTCTTTCTCTTTCTCTCTTTCTTTGTTTTTTGAGATAAGGTCTCACTATGTAGAGCAGGCCAGCCTTGAACTCATTTTTGTAGGCCAAGCTGGCCTTGAACTCATGGTGGTCCTCCTGTATTGGCCTCCTGAGTAGTGAGATTACAGGCATGCACCACCATACCTGATCAATCAATAGATTTACGAGACTAGAATTATCAGTTACTTCTTAAATTGCTGTAGGAATTTGCCTATAAAATTACCTAATCCTTGTGTTTTGGAAGGAAAGATTTTTTTCTTAAAATAATACAGTATTGTTCACTTTAATAGTTTATGGCAGCGTAAGTTTTGAGACAGTTTGACAACTTATATTCTGGGAATCTGACCCAACACCCAAACCTTCGAAATCACTGACACAATGTGACTCATTAAGTCATTCTCTTTCCAGTCTCCTTTATTCCTCATATTGTTCTGCATGCCTCCTCTTCCTTTTTGTACTAGTCTTTCTCAGAATTCTAGAAGCTTTAGTAGAAGCGTTCTGCATGGTGATGTTTCTGGGGATTCTTGGGTTCCCTGGGTGCGTCCTCGCATCTTTCCTGCAGGGAGCCTGCTCGCTCTGTCACTCTGCTCAGTCAGGCAGGAGAGGAGAGCACAGTGCTGCACACATGAGCCTGCTGGGAGTCTGCCTGTCACTCTTTTCAGCTCCTGGCAATGGGCCCAGGCTTGTACCTCTCAAATAAATGGAACAGAAACTTAATCTTTACATAAGGATCTGCTTTCAGGGGATCGTGCAAAAGGGGTCTTTAAGATAACAGATGTTTGCTTTGTTTTGAGTTTTGTCTCTTTTGGGTTGATGCTTTTGTCTTTATCATTTTCTTTCTGTTCTTTTCTTTCGGTTTATTCTGATCTTTTCTTTTTTCTGGCAATTTCTTAAGTTAGATGATTTTATTCCACTCTTCTCTTTTTCTAACATCATCTTTTAAGTCACAGGTTGGTAAACCAACAGCCATAGTCCAAACTGCTTTAGTAAATAAAGTTTTATTGGAACACAAGCATACTCATTCATTTCATATTGTCTATGGTCCTTGTGCCACAAGCGCTTGAGCTTTGATACACAAGTTTCCTGTCTAACATACCAAGTGCTCAAATCATTCTTCTTTCTTGCTTGCTTTGTTTCTTTTCTTTTCTTTCTTTTTTATGCAGTACAGTGTCTACAGGGTCTCACTACATAGATTGGACTCATAGTGATCCTCCTGTTTTCAGCCTCCCAAGCACTGGTGCATGCCACCACGTTCAGTCTCATTCACCATCTCAGCATGCCCTGGGGACAGGGCTGACATGATAAGCTGGGGATCGATCCCCAGTCTCTGTGTCAGCCTAAGCAGGTGCTTTAAGCATTTGAGTTATCTAAGCTCTAAGCCTAAGCATTTGAGCTATCTGGCTGGCCCACTCAAATAATTTTGAGACAATTGTTTTGTGAATATCTAGTTTGATCTGTTTGTTGCATGAAAGTTATTTAGGGTTATTAGAAAGTGTTTCTTTTAATTTGGAAACATACAAAAAATTTAAAGGTATCTTTTTAGTAACTGATTTCTAAGCTAAGTTGCTCTGTGATTAGAAAGCTTTATTTCAGGGGCTGAGGAGATGGCTCAGAATAAGTGCTTCCCTGGCAAGCACAAAGGCCTGTGTTCAGTTCCTGGTTCTGCCAAAATAAAAAGCTTTATTTCAGTAATGCCAATTTTTTAAAACTTAGAAATCTTATTTCTGGCCTAATCACTTTTTGTAAGTGCTTGAAAACTACAAGCATTTTATAATTGTTGGATATTGTGTCTTTCAATTCATTTACATCTTTACTATCTACCTTACCAGTAAGTTATTGAGAAAAGTGTTAAAAGCCTCCCACTAAAGAGTAGAATTTATCCATTTCTCCTGTAGCATTGACCATTTTTGCTTCGTCTTCAGATTCATACAATTAAACCTTTTATAACTTCATGGTGAACTGAACCTCTTAGGAAGATAAACAATATTCCCATCCATTTTCAATATTTTTGCTCAAAGTTTTTGTTCAGATATTCACTTTGAAAATCTCTGGCTTTACTGAAAGGGCAAATGAAGACCATTGTCATCACTACTGCATCTGGATACTTTCACCACTTGACTCTGTGCTTTCCATTTCTTTCTGTTTACATTTTAGATTGATTAAAATTTGCCCACTGTTGTGTTCTCCATACTTGTTTTACAGCTGTGTGCTCCTTCTTCATTCTTCCTCACCCTCTTCTCTCCCTTCCTCCCTTCCTGCTTCTCTTCCTCACTTTCTTCTCTCTTACTGGCACCTCTACAAGTTTCAATTTGCACACTTAACTGAAAGTTTAAATGCAATAACTTTCATTTCCCATAATAATAAAACAGCTTAAGAATTCTGTATTATCAAATCTCTTTTTCTTATGCTATTCACACATACTTGTTATTCATATTTTTGTTACATACACATTTTTTAACCTCACAAATTATACATATTTTTACTGTTTCTTATAGACACTTAATTTTTCTTCTATTTTCCTTTTTGCATTTCTTTCTTGTTGTAGAAACTGAGAGATTATTTCTATTGTTCCTGAAATACATTCTTTAGTTAACTTCTGTTGGTAGCAGATTTCTCAGGTTTGTCTTGTCATGACAGTGTGTTCATATAGTCTTAATTATTGACAGATGATTTCTTTTTCTTTTTTTTTTTTTTTTTTTGGCAGAACCGGAGATTGAACTCAGGCCCTTGCGCTTGACAGGGAACCGCTTATTTCCCTGAGCCATATCCCCAGTCCATTGACCGATAATTTCACTGAATAGTTTACTTTCAGCACTATACATCTACAATTGTGTGTATGTACACACATAACACAGGCATATAAAACCACACAGAATGACTACAGACATTGTAATTATCGAGTAAAACAGGAAACTAAGTCTATTTCTATGTAAGCAACTAATTTGATACCCAAAATTACTTAATTAAGCCACACTATGCTTCAGTACTTCCTGTTAAAAGTCGAATTAACTAGAAATCTACCTTATAGGAACATCAGCAAATTAAACAGCTATAAGATAAGGGGAGAAGCCAATTTAAAGACAGATTCTTTTGCCCTAACTATGTGACTTTATCCTAAAAATAGGCATCCAAACCACTTTGGCTTAGTATATGAAAGAAAATGAAGCAATTTTAAAAGTTTATTCCTCTAAAAGGCCCAAAGTACATTTGTTTAAAAACAAATGTAGATTCTAATTATTAAAAACTGTGGACTGCACATGGTGGCATGTGCCTATAATCCTAGCTCTTGGGAGGCTAAGATCACTACGAGCCTGATCTAGTAGTGTGAGACCCTAAACACACTGTAGACCCTTCCCTAAATTATAAAATAAATAAATAAAGCAAAAAAAGCATGCAGTAGGAAGAAGAGACAACTGAAATCTTAAGAAGGGAAAACAACAAATTTGTTGATGAGTCAAAGACAATGAATGAGTGTACCTCAACTGTTTTAGGGCAAAGATAATGTAACCTATCTAGACTACAGTTAAGTTCAAAAGAACTGTGATTTGCTTTAAAAGAAATAAAATGTACCTTGAAAATTGAACCCAACAAGTATCATCACCTGGACCTAAATTAGTCATGAAATTGCAGATTAGGAAGGAGCCTCCAGGGAACGTAATGCAAGGAGAGACTGGCCGGCTGAGCCTGTGCCTGACTGTTCTAGGCCCACTGTGCAACAAGGTCCCTTCATATTTTCTTTGTATTGGTGCCTGCTTGCAGTGCATAGTGACTATTCTCTTTGCGGGGAGCTGGCACATAACACACCACAACTCTCTTTTCATCCCCTTGTCCTTGACTCCATTTATCAGTCTCTCCTCTTTTGCAAAAGATCCATCCATAAGACTGTCCTTGAGGACCTCTAGGGTTTTATATTTTCATTCTGGATGGTTTCCCCTTTACCAATTTGCACTGCTCTCCTGATTTATCAGTTGTTGCCCCTGGTTTCACTTCCTGTCTCCTTCGTAGCATTGTGTTTGTACAGTTGCTGGGTCTTCGCACAGCACAGGCTGGGGTCTCCCACAGCTGGTTATATTTTCTTATGCTGCTTACATTCATCACAGATAGACTGGTCCTGTAGGCTGGTATTAAAGAAGAAATAGACTATTACTTGTCAGGTTGTAAGAGGTTGAAAGGTTGTGATGGAAAAAGCTTTGGATGCTGAAAAATACTGAGAACTGAGAACAAGAATTTCCTAGTGTAACTCAGGTTTCTAACACAAACCAAGCCACACTACTGCTGGTGCAAATGTTTCAAAGTGAAGCCACACATGCTCCAAAACGTGTGTGTGTGTGTGTGTGTGTGTGTGTGTGTGTGTGATGCAAATATTCTTTCAGGAACATCAATTTTCTTTTGTTCCCCTCAAATCCTTACTCACTGAAAACATTGTGAACTTTAAAATCCTCCACAGATCATCAGTGTGAGGCATGTGTATTCTCTGGATGGAACAGAAGCTTGCCTTTCTTCTTGTTGGATCTCTTTTGGACATGAACATTTATTTTTTTGGAAAGAAAATTGAATGATGTTGACCTGCTAATGGGAACTCAGTTGAGAGATACATACCTGTTCGTACCATGTGTAAAATGGACTTTTGGAAAAATTGATCAGCCCATGTGCTTGTATATCCTTGGGAAACCTGCAGGACAGCTCCCAGGCTTGAAAGCCACACTAAATTGCCAGCTACAGAAGGTCAATAGCAGAGTAACCACTGCTACTCTGGCTTTAAGCACCCTTCAGGGGAATCCTCCTAGCACACATTCTGATTTTAGGTCTAACCTTTATGTTATATTTCTATTTACTAATACTTCCAGAGGAAAATTAGAAGGAGAAATAATCAACAAAGAAAAAGAAAAGCAGCTACAGACAAGAAAAAGAAAAAGGAGGAGAGAATAAGTAAAAAAGTGAGCAAGGGATAAAGAAAAAGAAAATGAATAGAAGTGAGGATGTGGGGGAGAAAAGAACCATTATTACAACTCTAGGTATATATGAACAAATTCCAGGGCTGGGTTTATTAAAAGCTGTAAAACAGTAATATGAGGAACACAAACCAAAGCCCAGGATAGCAATGACACCTTTGAACAGCTGGAAAGCAAGGTTACAGCTCAATCTTACTAAAACACGTGTAATAGGGGTACTTACAATAGGTTATAGTCTATATTCCTGGAGCTACACGAAGACCTGGCTGAAAGCAAGGAGGGCCCTGGCTTTTGTGACCTCATTGTGGTTAATGATGGAGCCCCAGCTCAACTGCAAAGCAGCACAGGACCTTTAGCCTAAAAAGAGAATCTCAGGAGGGATAACTGAAGCTTAGGTGAAAGAAGGGACCCCCAACAGGTGGCCTGCTTCTTGGAATGGATCCACAAGACAATAATGGGAAGCCCACAAAAGAATAAACAAAACTGTACACAAAGGTCAATATGTTTGTTGGTAAAACTGAAGCAGAAGCCTGTAACACAGGAACCAATGGTGCTACATGGGTAAATGCAATGGCAAGTATGTCATTTAGCTGGGATATCAGTGTCAGGTTGCAGATAAACTTCTGTTCCCGTCACTTCCTCCATTTCTTTTTATTTGGTTATTTGACATGTTTATGTAGCACACATTGTAGGCTGTGTTGGCCACTGGGGATAAACCAGAGAAATAAATTTAAAAGAATCTAAATTTGCTGACTTAACGGGAGACACACACACACACACACACACACACACACACACACACACACACTCACTGACACATAAACTTTTAACAGTTTTGAATGATTAGAAGTTCATATTGTCTAACTGTAAATAGAACCCATGATTTCTAAATGTGAAGTCTCTTTTTATAATAAATAGGTAAGAGCTTATAACAGGGTCAGGATCTGAAGTAATACTTACTGAACATCTAGTCTAAGTGTTGGGGTTCAGCAGAGATAATGCCTAAAGAAACCATTCACATAATCACTGAGTCACAGTGAACCTTCAGATGAGCACTGGTAGGCACTATAAGAAATACAGTTAAGTAAAGAGAGAGAAGCCTTGTACTCAAGGAGATACTTGGTCTGGTGGGGAAAAAAAGCAGATTATCTACCATGAAAGAAAATGTGTATAGTATCATTTATCAGATTATTTGGTTCAGAAAACAATAATTAACAATTACTCTGATGTCCTAATCCTTCACTAAACTTTTAGCAACAGTTAAAAGAATCTGCAGGGACTAACTTTCATTCTGATCTTCTCTTTTCCTCACCAGTAGCGGTGACATGGCAAGGTCCAAGTTGCAGAGCCAGGGCAGCAACAGTAGCCATGTCCGTCAGGAAGTCAGGAAAGGGGGCTGTGCCACAGTCGCCTCTGTGGTCCGGAAAGGCTCACACAGCCCACAGCCCGCAGTCCCGCTGGGCGGGAGGAGCCCTGCAGGGTCAGCCCCAGTGTGGGCACTGCTGACTCTGCTGCTGCAGTTTCCTACGCCTGGCGTCCTCCGTAAGGCTTCAGCAGGGCTGCATGGCTTCAGGGCTACTCGGCTTCTGTGTTCACGGGCTCCTGAAATGCATACTTCATGCTCTGTCCCTCTGAGTCTCTGGGCCTGAGCCACGGGTGAATCAGGAGCTATAGAACAGCTCTCACTACTGAAGGTGCAACACGAGACTTCTTTCCTTCCGTGCTCTGGCAAGGGCAGCTCCCATCAGGGGAGGTTCGGAAGGGATCTTTTTCATAAGATCTCTCAAGTCCAATTTATAGTTGCAATTGCTCAAAAGATCTAATCCTTCCTTAAAGGGCCAAATGAATTCTTAAGGCATCTGGTATGTAATGGTGAGTAGAAGGAAAACAAAAATTTCCCACATAATCAACACACTATTGAAACCATGCAGAAGTAAATTCCTGTAAGTGTAATGCTTGGGAATTTTTTACCTAATTGCATACGTGTTTGCTGTTACCTAAAGAACTAAGGCTAGATAGTTTGGATTTGCTTTCCAAATAGTTTGCCAAGTTTACCTTTTAGTAGCTTTCCATGCATCGCCCCTGATGCTTTAGCACTGAGTTAGTGGAATGTACCACGTACTTGTCCCCTCTAGGTTTTGCAGTGATCTTTTTGTCCCAAATGCCCTTCTAAACACCATTTGCAGTCCACCAACACCATGCAAGCCCCCCCTTTTCAATCTTCCATCTCTTTTCAAATATTTTTTTGACTCTGCAGACTAAACTAGTTATCCCAAGGTGTAAATTTTTCACATTTGATTAACACATTTTGTTCTGTTTCATTACAGTTCTTTAGATATCTAGCTCTCAGATGACATTTAAAGATCCATGAGAGTAGGATATAGTATTTTCTTCTTTAAATCTTTTCTAATCTTTAGTACATGAATTTTACACAAAAAGTACTCAAAAATAGTCAGATGGATTTATGGATGGATGGATGGATGGATGGAGAACAACATCACAGTTTTCTTCCATGAAAACTAACAGATGGTGACCAGGGATTGTTACCTAGCTATATTAGCTTTATGGTTTTCAGAAAGGTATGAGCTTTGATTTAACTCAGTAAACACTAAAAAACAATTAACATTTTCAGGGGCTGGGGAGACAGCCTGCCTGGCAAGCACAAGGAACTTCAATGCCTGGTGCCACAGGCCTTACTGGCCCCGGAACCTGAGCACACCTTGCTGGCCACTGAAAACAGGTGCGGTGACACATACCTATAATCCCAGCACTGGGGAGGCTGAAACAGGAGGATCACTATGAGCCCAACCTGCACAGCAAGACCTTGCATCAAATAAATAAATTAATTAATTAAAAAAAACATTTTCAGGAGAAAAAAACATTTTCAATGATTTATTATACAAAATCAATGTGTTAGAAAGGGGTTTGTACTTGGTCTCCTTTACTGTAAAGCCTCAATAAGCCTACTTTTAAATTTTCCTTTAATTTCAGCAGTTAAGACTAACTTGGAAGCCCCTTCAGCTTTGTGATTTATTTGTCCTCTTATGGGTATACCAGAGGCATCCCCAAGGTGTGGACATGAGTAGTATATTCTTAGTGCATCCAGAGGCCAGAGCAAGACCCAGGGATCAGCCCAAGAACTTGCCGTTGCCTACCAAACAGCAGGGAGTTAGGCACAGGCTCCGTAGTTCACTAAGAGCATGACTTGGAACCATAATCTTCATTCATTCAAAATAATCAAACCAAATCAGAGGCACATTCACAGATTTTCATTTGGCTATGGCTTCTAGGGTGCAGGTAGAAGAGCTATTTAGATTTTGTTCTCAATTAATTGAGTTACAAATTATAGTAAAATAACAATTTAAGTACATCTTCTGCCTCTTGTGCCCATATCTTCCCATATCCTTGAGGAGCAGTGTGCCGGGTGGCTAGGGAAGAACAGGCCCAGCACGGGTACTGGGTGCTGACAAAGCAATGCCCAGCTACTGGGAACAGGGCCCACCACTAAAGCACGTGCATCACTGCACATATGGGGGCACAGGACGGAAAACACGCACAGAGGGAGCCAGGCCGTGCTCAGTATGGCTCTGTACGCGCACGAAGTTCTTAATTTCCTCACTTTGTGGATGAATTATCAAGGAAGGTCTCAGAGTAAAGCAAATAAATCAGGAATTCACAGTTGGGTCTGTTACACTTTAAACTCTTATCAGAGATTGCCTGTGACAGGGGCATCAATACTAATGACAATGATGAAAACGACAATGTCAAAATGGTACAGAGGTACCAGAGAAACCATTAAATTTCAGTTTGATAAGAGAAGAGAACAGGGACAGTTAATGAAAACTTAATGTTCTATGTGGGCAAAACTTGTACCCACTGTAGTCATTCATGTAGGTCACGTGCAATCAGGCCTAATTATGAGCCAGTACAATAATATTTACGTATAAAAATGTTAGAATAGCTTTTATGTAAAATTTATTCAGAGTGCTAAGCTCTCTAAATACTAAGCCAGACACCACTCTACCCAAGCTCTAATCTGCACGTCTCAGTCTGTTTTCTGCTTCTTTAATAGAGAACCACACATGTGGTCAATTATAAGTGATAGGCTTCATCTTGACCCTCCCATGAATTAGTTATGATATTCCTCGCTCTATATATCAGAAAACGGGCCGGAATAGGTGAAATAGCTCATCCATGTGATTTACTTTTCTATTTACACTTTAAATGTGAGAGTTATTGATAGTGGAACACTCAGACTCAGCACCAGCAGAAATCTCCATTCATTAAGGAAATAAAAGCCCACACATGTTCCATTATTTGAAGAAACCTTGGTTTAATTTCTTCAATTAAATTTCCCATCTACTTACCCTAATGAAGCTTTCAGCTTTCTGAATGGAATAAGAGAGGGGCTAATTAGGGTCACATAACCTAATAAAAAAACAAGATAACCATCAACCTGCACGTCCCTGGACTTTCTGTATACCTATGTTATTTTAACAGGCAAATTCTCTCATCCAGAAAAGGGCAACTTCGAATAGGGATGATGATGAATAAATAACATTTTCCAGTTTAGTACCTCAGCAAGCAGAAGGGGATGAGATGGGACCAAGTGAGGGGAGCATGAGCCAGAGACTGGGTCCCCGCCCCACTGGGTCCCTTGATGTGCTGGGGGCAGCAGAGTACGCAGCAGGACTCCAGCTTGACTGGAGTCTCATTCTTTGTCTTGTTAGACAAGAGAGAACGATCAGAGAAGGTGAGCAGCTAGATCTGCACGATGGGACACCATGTTGTTGGAAATACAGTGAATTGCCAGAGAGGCAAATTTCTACACTTAAAACACAGGGTGGGTGGAAAATCTCTCCAAACAAAAATGAAGCTTTTGTGGCAGAAACCTCCCCCAAAAACATCACTCACCCTCTGGCATGGTTAATTATAAACTGCCCCTCGGGGGAGGGGGCATCTGGCTTTTGTGTCAAGAGGCTTTGCAAAGTAGACCTTCTGAGAGTGACCTGCCAGTTTGTACTCCTGAGGCCCCATCTCCTGCAGGCGCATTTGTCCTGATAGGGCTGCTTCTGTTTAAAGTGAAGCAGAATGTCAGGAATTCAGACTTTCAAAGATTGACCCTTTTCAGTTCCTAAGTATAAAATGTGTGTGCAATGCGATTGGGAATAGCTGGTGTGGCTAATATCAATGCGTAGTGTTTGTTTAGATAATATTAATAGCTAATATCTACTGAGGACTTACTACCTGCTGGACACTGTTACAAGCAACTTCTGTGGGTTAACCTATTTAACCCTTATAACAATCCTTTGAGACAAGCACTATTACTCTCCTCATTTATCACATAAGAAAATAGATAGAGAAGCAAACTCCCCCAAGATCATACATTTGAACAAGGAAAACAGGGGCTTATTTTTGTCACAAAAGTCCAGAAAAGTTAATTGTTATGAATTATTCTGAAATGACTAATATGCTTGTTAATTCACAAAATTCTCATCTTAACCTTGAGCGACTGGGGCCACCCAACATCAAGACATCTTGTTCAGCTGTGGACCTCCAAGAAGGTGTTCAGGGCCAGACAGAGGGAACAGCTGGCAAGAAATACTGAATGGACGACCTGCTTACTTAAAGCCTCATTGATGCCGGCTAGGGAGATGGAATAAGCGCTTCCCGCTTCCCTGGCAAGTGCAAGGGCCTGAATTCAATCCCTGGTTCCACGAAAAAAAAAAAAAAAAAGCTTCATGATGTCTACAGCTACATGACAATTTTAAAGGTATTTAAAGAATTGAAAAATTTGAATTTATTCTCTTAACTCATTGATTAGAGGCATCTGCTCTAATAGTGTTTGTAAATAGAATATCATGTATGTACCTTGTACAACAAAAAACCACTACGAAAACAATATGCAATGTATTAATTATTGAATCTGTCCTACTAATCTAATTTGAAACTGTCTCATTGCTATCTGTTCTTCAATAAAATAAAATTTAAAAAAGAATATAAAAAAAGAAAAATTTGAGTTCATTTTTATGGTAATGCCTTTTATTAAGGCTATTAACCTGCTGGCATGTCAGTCTCTCTTTTACATACCATGATAAATATTATACTGTCTTTTATGTTGTCATTTTCATCCAAGGACCTTGGGACCTTGATGCTAATCATAAAAAATATACATGTATTCCAGGGAGCACATTCCATTCATTTAAATGGATTCTGAGAAGTCAGCCACAGCTGCAAACTGGCAGACAGCTCAGGATCCTGCGGCAGATGTGTTTTGCTTGACTGGTACTGTTAAGAATTTTTTTGTATTTGCAGATCAAGCAGGTCTACAGTTCTCTGCAAATAAAACTTCAGTCATGTATTTAGATGCTTGACCCCAAAAGTGTTTAATTTTATTATTTTTCCAAGCTACAGGTGCCTAAAAATTTGCAACAGGCCAAATTTAGGATTTTTATGTTTCTGGAATTTAAAATGTGTGGCTCTTACCTTAGATAGATAGGAATCTCTTTAGTTAATCAGACAATTATTATTTCAAGTCTCTTACATATATGCATATCCAATTATCCTTGAGGAGACTCAGTATGTTCTCAAGGCATCCCTGAGATAGAATCATCATTACGATGTCATAACTAATAAAGGATAATCCCAGGGACAGGCAGACAATCCTACAACAGATTTGTATCTACCAACAGAAATGCTACAGAATTGTACAGAAAATGCTTTAACTCTGACTTCATTGAATTGATTGTTGTGTTCACCATTGTATTTTTCATCTTAAAATGCCTCTCACAAAGAGATGAGATGTGTTCAAGGCCTCGTTACAGTTTATTCTTGGATTTCTCCCTACGCAGCCAGGACAGACAGAGGTGACCTGGAGGTAAACCCCTGGCACAGCTCAGAACCGCAGCCATGTGTCCAGGGCAATGGAGATGAGGGGCTCACAGCCCTTGCGACCAGCTGCCCTATGTCAGTCTGACCTCTTGGATTCCTCTTCTGGATCGATGTGGTATTGTTGCCACTTGGACCCCTCCTGCTTTCCTGCTGTTATTTGCAGCCTGGATCTAGTCTAGGGCTTAGAGCATCGCAGTTCCATTGCTACTTCTTACTCTGGGAATGTTTTTGTACCATTGATAGAGAATTTTCCATTTCTTCCTATAGTCTTACTCACTGACTTCCTGCTGAGGCCCAATAGAGAACTCAACTGCGAAATTGTAAAAAGGTAATTCCCGGCCATGTGATTGGTGGGGTGCAAGGCTAGTGTCTTCAGACGAGCTATTCCTGTTGCTCTGTGGGAGGATAATCAGCTCTTCACAACATTCTCCTAAGATTTCCACATGAATTGTTCAGTCAGTTTCAGGGACTCTGGAGCATTTTCTTGGACTAACCCAGAAACAGTTATGGTATCTTATAAAGGAGTTTTGTCATTAAAACACTTCTACTTCAGAAAAGCGGAGAAATGGGTCTTGCTTTGATGTAGAACCACCTCACCCTGTAAATCGAGATGTTCTTTCTCTTAGTGTTGCCTCTGATTTTGAATGATCTGCAACCTCACATGTTTTATTTAGCATCCATCCTGTAGGGAGCAAGTGCTTCTAATGCTTGGGGAGGCTAGTCACTTCCTCCTAGGAGAGTGGTGGTGTGTTATTTTTCTTTTAAGATAAAAGATGTTAATGTATGAATTGTTTTTTCTAAATTAAAACTTCAGTATACAGGCTTAGCTGCAGTGTTGGCACTCTGCAACAAGTAAGTGGCCTTTGAGCTGCAGTTTGGGGGTTTGTTCCCCAAAGATTTGCCATCACTATTCTAAGCAGTTCAAAGGTTCTTTTACTCCACTCTCTAGTATGAAAATGGAGTCCCTCTGCCCCACTGCCAGGATTCCTGATCCTTGATCTTCTGATCCTACTCAGGCTCTCCCAAGAACCAGTGTGGGGTCCACTCAGTCCTGGCCCTCCCAGGGATGCTCCCAGAAACACCCATATTTCTCCAATCCAATTCCCATAGGAACCGGCTGTACTCAGCTGTTAATGTTGCTAAGCATTAATGGTGCCTGCTAAACTAATAATTCTGCAATTCAGTTTTTTACAAAGACAGACCAAGGAGAATGACATCCTTCTGTTCACAGGCCCATTTTGACACTGGCATCAACCAGACTCTCATTCCTATGACTTCCTTGCAGCTAAAATACCTTGCTTACCATGCTGGCTGACTCCTGTAGCATAGCAGAAAACTACCCATAAACTGTAACAGAGAAACTGTCGATGCCTTGTAACCCTTGTAACATGCCACACAGGCAGCAGCAGTTCTGTCTCTGGAGCTCTCTCCTGCCCTCCTTACACTCTAAAGCAAGCAACAGCAAGCAGCTGTCACCTCAAAGGGAAGGACTCCAGTGAGCCCAATCTCATTTTAATTTGACTTTAGGATAGACAGGATGCTTCTTTTTACCTTCTTGGGTGCTGAAGGCAATAAGAAGACAGCCTCAAGTCCATGTAGGGGCCGGGAAGACCTGAAATTAATGAAGAGTTCACTGTCTAGGGAGCTGAAAAGTGCAAAGGGGTGGCACTGGTGTGTCAGTAAAGATGACCTCTCCCTCAACACACAAAGGACAAATCCCCAGCATCGAACTATTGTGTCAGCAGCCAGTGTGCTGTGGGGAGGAGAAGAGGAAAGGTGTTTGCAGAGAGGAGATGCCTTCCCTTTGTCTGGGGATACTGAATCATCAGCCTCCGAGCACATCTCAACTCTGCGTTCTAACATAGAATGAGAAACGATGTAAGAGGGGAAAATTTTTGGCAGTTCAGGAGGTTCATCCATGTGGCTGGATCAGGGCAGAGAAGCCAGCACACTGCCTTCCCTCTCTCAGACCTGAAGAGGTTTTGTAATGGCAACATTGAACCCAGGGAAACTGCAGTGGCTTGGAAATGTCTTTTTCCCTAAAATACCCCAAGCCAGAAGCTAGCTGAGAGGAGGCTTGCCTGGGCCCGGAAGACCCAAGCTGGCTCCCTCGGGACAGCCAGTGCCCTGCAGCCTCAGCACAGCCTGACCCACCACAGCAGTACCTACTTTGTGCTGATGCAGGCAAAGGAAGTTTTTGGAGGCCCTCTGCTCCCCAAGCAGACGCCACAAAGCAGCAGTGGAAGCCCTGGGAGGAAAAAGCGCATTGGTTTTATGGAAAAGCTGGTCCCCAATGATCTGAGGGGAAAGAAAAGGTTCATGAAACAGAATAAAGGGGGAATAGGAGGGATGCTTTTGAAAGGAAGAGTTGTAGGATGCACTAAGAGGTGGTCATATGAGAAACAGAACCATTAGTAATTTTGAGAAGAGAAAAATAATTCCAAATGTGATTTGATGGCTAGAATCTTGGGAGCTTTATGGCTGTCACAAGGTCCTACACCAGCTGACTTGCTTCCTTATATCCTATAATCAGATAACTCCTGAGCACTGGAGTTCACTTTAATCACCCAATTTCCTCAACACACTGGAGTGAGACCTGCACTGAAGATGGTCCAGCCTCTTGGGGATGGAGGCAGAGGTGTCCCAAGAAAAGGGGCCACTGCGGTGCTTTTTCAACAAGAGCTATTCATGAGCAGGACAAACACAGTGGCGATGCTCTGTGAAGCACATTGTCTCCCATTTGGTGTAGTTTTGGAATACTGTCGCCTTTCACAACTGTTAAGGCAAGTTCTCTACAAAGGGGGGAAACAAAAGTCTAGAGTTTTCCTAAGTGATTCACTCAAGGTCACAGGGAGCTAGAAATGAGAATTGCTCTAAATTCAGTTTTTTATTATTACGGTGTTCCACTCTGATAGCTGATAGGATAAATCTTTCATTAAGTCTAGATACAGAAGGGTTTTGCACAATGTGGAACTGAGGGAAATGAGCTTTACTACTGCATTCTTAAGACACAGGACCTCTTGGTCTTACACAAGCGATTGGTAACAATAATTCAGAAGGATGCCATGTCAACTTGAGAATAATGGAGTGAGTGGCTTCTAAAAACTCTTTACCTAGTAATTAAATGAAAAGTCAAGGTATGAAAACGTCTTTTTTCAAGAAGGAGCAAAAATGATAAACAAGCAAAGACACAAATACATATAGCTAGATATAAAACCTATTTAAATACAAATCCTTCAAAAATAATCATCAGAGTACTTTGTTCCAGATAAATTCCTCTCACTCTTGTCCTGTTCAACATTTTTCTCCTCAGATCGGCCCTAAAAATCTGCAGGGTTATACCTGCTTTTCCTCTGGACTAATATTAGAAAAGGAATTAAAAATTGTTTAAAAACACCACACTCCTCCTTGTTTGGTCATAGTAACATGAAGATGTACAGCACTTAGGTGTCCTCCCACTGCCAACTTTTTCTGTGATCTCAGCCTCTTTGTAGTGGGCCCACCACATCACAAATATTTATAGGCTTAGAGCCAACATCACATCTTTCCTGGGTGCTTAGCCTTGAAACACCTGTTGGGAAGCCTGGCAATGCGCACTTGAGCAGTTGGCAGTGGTCAGATCCCCAACCCCAAGTGTCCATGCAGCCTTTCCAATTGTAGTTAACTCTTTTGGAAAAGCACCGAGTTCCTTTTCCCTGAGAAAGAGGAGTGAGTGTTCAGCTCCACTGATGTCTATCTAGAACCAGATTAGCTCTGAGAAGCCAAAGAGGAAGACTGAGAAAGGAGCCAACTCTGACGGGAACTTTGGAGGCCTAGAGCATGGGAACACTTCAGTTCCATCACTTGAACATCACATGTAATTCACCAGGAGAGCCCCTGCCCGGTTCCACATGGACTCACCCCAGCCCTGTGTGCCTTGGGTGGCCCCACTCCTACTCCCTGGCCCCTGACCAGTGTGCCTGCAGACATGCCACTCTTGCCCACCTTCCTCCCCTGAGGTCCTAGTGGAGCTCTTATGTAAACAGACCCTGCTGAGAGGAGAATGGGCAGCAATCTCTAATCCACCAGGAAACGGTTTTCTCTCACCCTGACCTGGGACAGTATGCTCCAGAGCTCAAGTTAGAGCCGCAGCTCAAGTTCAGGAATCTGTCCAAGGTACCTTACAGGGAGGAATTCCAGATGTGGAGAGCAGTTCTTGGTTTTCTTTCAACCCAGGTAAGGTGTCTTGTTCTAAACAGCTGCAAAGCTAAGTCAAGTAGAGCACTTTTCCACAGACAGGGGTGAACTAGGCTGTCTGTGACCTGTCTTTTATTGAAATGAATGGAAACAAATGTCCATGTTACTCTGTATTGTTTTAATTATCTTTATAGTGGAGAGGGAATTGGGAAAAGAACTGAGATATGTTAAGAACAAGAAGCAAAGGCCTGGGACTGTGTTTTGCTTTTTAAATGGATACTAGGGAGAAAGTGGGCGATAAAACATCTTGCAGGCACTCTCAAAGCGTGACGCGGTGCCAGCCACTTCGCCTTCTGTCTGGAGATAGAATAACTGTCACTCTTCTCACCACAGCTTCTTGCTCTGAGATTGGTTCCTGGTGGCTCATCTGCTTCAGGGCAGCTCCATAACCACTCAGTGACACTGACCACGCAAAAGCAACTGGGAAGGAGGATGTCACGACTGCTAAAACGAGGGGTGCAAAACTCTAGCCTTAGAGATGATGGTTACATTTATCAGTCCACTTAACTCTCCAGTTGGCATCTGTGACTTTCAGAAAAGAGAAGGGAGCCTGAAGTTGCACAACACCTTCTGTACTGACCGAGGTGAACACCACCACCTAGCAGTTGTCTAAAGCCACAGAGTACACATCTGACACATTTGCTGCAATGCTTCTAGCCCATTGCATGCCCTGGATAATTCTAGCTGTTTTCATCTGGGACACTATTGTAATATACAATGACACCCTAATCACCCAAGACTTGAGGACCCATGTCATAATACTGTTCTGTGGTTTGTTTAAAGAAAAAAATAGGTTTGAAAAGACTGCTCTCTCGAATGGCAGTTCTCTAAATCTCATAGTTGCAAATATATAATTCCATTCCACTGTCAAATAGCCACCTTCTGGTCCAGAACAATGTTAAGGTGATGAAACACCTTGTGACTAACAAATGGCTAAAATGCTTTAGAAGACGCTGTTTATGGAAAGATGAGTTCAGTGTAAGATGCCTTCTCTCCCTCAAGCTTTGTCACAGGCAACAAATCCACTGCTAGAAGAGTTCCTAACTCCCAACTCCTCAGAAAGCAGCAAGATATGGTAATCTCAAACTTTAGGACAAAGGACAAGAATATATGACAACTGAGGTTGTCTAATTCATAGATGAACAACGAGTGCCATGTTTAGAAAACTGCAGTTCTTGTCTCAGTATTTTCTTACAAAAATCCTCTGGAATGATGTTCATTGCCTGCCTACAGTGAGAGTTCAGTTTAACAGTATATAATAATTATCAATACTTGCCAGGCAACCACAGCTAAGATATCTGATTTCCTGCTTTTTCTGTTTCTCCTGATTTTCCTCCCAGTAAGCTAAACGAGAAGAAGTTAATCTGCCTCACAGGCTAAAGAACTGCCTTTTATAAAAAGCACTCCAGGTGATTACAAGAAGGAAAAGCATCACGAATGTCACATTTGGCACTCACTCCCATGGTTACCTTAGCTCTCCATAAGCCACACAGAGCTACAGTGCTGAGCAGCAAGGTTTTTTCACCTTGTTTTCGAGTCCCCGCTGGAGGCCCTAGATAGGCTTTCCTGTTGTATATATCATGGCAGGGAAAGCAACTGCTCAAAATGAAAGCACAGCTGGGATGAGGGCAAGGAGATTAAAAAGAGATAGGAAAATATGCATATATACATATACACACACACACCACAAATAGGAAAATACACATATATACATATACACACACACACACACACCACAAATTGGCTAAGATGATTGTCCTATTAATTTCTATTGGTTTATTGAAAGGAACAATTAATGCTTAATTTTCTAATCAATTTTGTATGCCTATATCTGGTAATCTACATAGGTTTTTTTTTTTTTTTTTTTTTTTTTTTTTTTTCAGATAGGCTTGAGTTCACCTTCCCTCACCTCTGGTGGAACAATAAGCAACTGATGCACTTCTGCAATAAATCTTGGCTACAGGTGAACCTAAAAAATGTCACTACCCTAGGGAAAGTTAGGGAAGGTGACCACAAGAGGGAAGAGAAAGAGGTAAGGTAGAGATCTGAAGGAAACCACTGGGGTCCGAGGCCTTAACTTCCTGGGCCATCTACTCAAAGCTGGGGCTGCATATCTGGAGGGATTTCTCCAATTATCAGTGCCTAAAAATTGGTTAGTACTAAGCAGACAAATTCACTGATTGAGGGAAGCACAAAGCAGCAAGTATCTGAGCTGCTGTCCATCCAACAGTGAGACACTTGTTGGAAAGAAAGCTGGCGTCCACGGGCCCTACGGAGGAAGACGTGGCTTTAGAAGGTAAAGGTTACAATGAGCTGCAAGCGCAAGATCAACTTGTGTGCAGTGTAAGAGTCGTGAATGGTGACAAGATCAGACCCAGAAGGAAGGGATGAACGCTCTGGCTTCTCGGACGTATTCCAAACGCAGTATGTCCTGCCAAATCCCTGCCTTAACCAAAGAACCTTGCTTGGAAGGAAAACGGAACCGTATTGGGAAGAGTCTTCAACAAGGGGTTGGCACATTCCACATGATGAACAAGAGCTAAGCTGTGATCTTCCATAATCAGATCATAAGGGCAAGAGTGGGCTGAGGAGAGAGGGACAAAAAAAGATTTCAAATTCCTGAGACTTACACACTCCTATAAAATTACCTAATATTTATAGAGAAATTTGCAGCTCACAAAACATGACATTCACTATCTCACCCCCAAAAACGATCGTTACTTTTTTTCCATTTTACATAGGAGGAAACTGAGGCTAGGTAGGCAGATTATGTGACTTGCTCAAGGTCATGCAGCTGAAATCTGCTCCAGGATATCTCACGATGCCCCCTTACCCACCCAGTTGTCGTCCACATTAAAAGGCTTTATATCGGTTCCTGAGGGACACTACTGACGCAGCTGCAACCCCCTCCTCCCCACCAGGGCGGAGTATTGCCCTCGCTGTCAGGGAGAGGGGACCTGAGTGACGCGAAGCCACAGACGGGGTTTCCCCATCCTGCGGGACTTGCAGGAGCGGTGAGCTGAACCCACAGCTTTAGCACACGGGACAGTCAGTGGACACGGCCCCGTCTGCAGTTTCTGTCTAAAGATCTAAGGAGAGACGGGCTGCGCTGGGCGAATTGCCTTCCCAGAGTTCCCCGGACTGGGACCCTGCCTGCGCCCGCTTCTCCACCTGGCTCCCCTCTCTAGCCCCTGCCCTGCGGGGGCGCCTCCGATGAGCAAAGGGACTGGGCTGAAGCGTGCAGGTGACAAAGGGCCAATTATGAGGCACCTCAACCCCAGCCTGAAGTTTGGGCATCAAAGGTTCCAGACCAAGTAGCAAGTTGGCAGGAACGCGGGCGGTCCGGGCCGGGGGCTTGGGGGACAGGACTAGGGTGACGAAGGAGAAGGCGGCTAAGGCAGGCGAAGTGCCCCTTCACGCAGCCCCTCTCGGCTCGGCCGCGGGCGCCCGGACCGCCTCTGCACTCCAGTGCGGAGAACGCGCTGGACCCGGCCTCGCGCAGCCCCTCACCGGCCCCGCCGCGGTCGCTCACCGTCCGCAGGAACTGGATCTCGTCCTCGCCGCCTTCTCCGCCCTCGGCCATGGCTCGTGGGGCGGAGGCGGTGTCCAGCCTCCGGCTATCTGCTTCCCCGGCGGCCGCGCGGCGGGCGCTGACTGCTGCTGCGCTTTGTCCGCCGCCGCCTCCGCCTCTTCCTCCCCCTCGGCTCCTGATTTGGTCTCAGGCGCGCCCAGCTAATCCCAGACCGTGTAGGGAGCTGGACTAACACCCCTCCGCACTGCAGAGCGCCAGCGCCCGGGCGCAGCCCGCCCACCCCTCTCGCCTCTCGCCCCAGCCAAGTGCGCGGCTGCCGCGGAGAGCGCAGCGCCCGGGCGCCGCGGGCGTGGGGAGCGCACTGGGGACTGGCCGGCGCCCGGGGCGGCCCCGCTCCGCTGCGCACCGCACCGCACCGCACCGCACTCCAAGCGGAGGCGCGCGCCCTGCGGCGACGCGAGAAAGTCCCCTATTGTCCCCTACACTGCTCTAATTCCGAAACAAAGGCCAGTTGCTTATTTCCTGTGCGCCCAGACGAAGCACTGGTTTCGCCCACTTTGTGTGTGTGTGTGTGTGTGTGTGTGTGTGTGTGTGTGTGTGTGTGTGAGAGAGAGAGAGAGAGAGAGAGAGAGAGAGAGAGAGAGAGAGAATGAAATTTTGAATTTGGGCTCGGATACCCTGTCGCCCTGTTCAAACCCCAGCCCTGGAAGGGCCAGCTGCACTGGTGCATCTTGGTTCCCCCGGGCTCCAAGGAGAGAACTGTGCTGTGAGGATGGCTGTTCTTGCTTGGCAAAGTTTGTGACTCCCTGTATAGCCCCTTATACACTTTGAGAGAAGCCTTTATCCGGTTTCAAAATCCCCTGCATACGCTCTTCCAGCAGCCTCCACTGTGCAAGGCTGAAGTTTGGCGCGCTGGGAGACTCCGGAGGTCTCCACTCTGTCCTCAGTTTGCAAGGCTCGTGCACCCTTCACCTTTCTCTGCAGGTGAGAGTGGCCGCCTGTGCACTCTAGAGAGTGAGGGTAGTTCACCTTTCCAGGCCCCAGAAGGTCCCTCTCCGCCCTAGGTAGTTTTCTAGGGTTTGGGAGCTGTCTAACGAGTCATTGTGAGGCCAAGGGTGTCGGGCGCCCTCTTCCGTCTGCTGTTCAGGAAGCTCCCTGCGGGAGAAATGCTCAACACGAGGGGCACCAGGAAGAGGGCTCCAGAGTATGATAGTGCCAAGGATAGTGAAAACCTCAACCGTTTCCATAATTATTTAGATCACCCCTGAGACCTGAGATTGAAGTGTGGCAAAGCAGCTTCTGCAGTTGGGCCTGACCAGTTCCTTGGAGGGACTTGTGAGCCCCATGAAGAGCAGCGGCTCCTCAGAGCCTGGAATCTGACACCAGTCTTCTGACATGCACCCAGACAAGCCCTGTACCTGAAACCAATCTTCTAGCACAAGGTCAAGGGGAGTTTTGACGGCACCACCTGGATGTAATGTCGGAAAAGACCCGTAACAAATGACAGCCACTGATTTCACTGCCAATGCTGCCTTGTTCCTGCAGTGGCCCTTCCTGCTTGTAGGACATATCTTCTCTTTCCTTCACTGCACCTCTTTGGTGCTTCTTTTTCTACTTTCTTTCATTCCTACAGAAAATGTTAAACTTCCGCTCACTGAAAAGGACAGAAAGAGCTTGGGAGTACAGCTGGTCATTGCTCACCTGGTAGCATTCCCAGGTGGATGATCAGTGTCTCTTAATTCTGCCTTAACACTTCTTTCCAAGCCACAATTACATATTTTCTTCTGGACATCAAAAATGCTAAGAAAAATGTGTATTTTAATTTGTACCTAAACTGCTTTCTTCTGGAACAGTGATGGTGAATCTTCTAGAGCTTTCAGTGACACAAGGAACCTGCTGTGGCCTTAGGTTCACCACTACTGTTCTAGAAGTGGCACCTTGAATCTAATAGCTCTGCTGAGTCTGTGTGAAACAAGTCGAGCCTCTGTGGGTCTGCACATTTTGAAAGTCCCTGTCCTGCATACCACTATGCCCACCATTGCTCTTCTTGCCCCCCACTGAGGTAGGACTACATTCTAAGTGTAAAAGCAAAGGCTTACAGATTTTTAGCCTCTGAGGAAATATATCAGACAAAATTAGGACTTCAGTGAAATGTCCAGAGAGCAATATGAGGAGATTCTTGAGTTGTTCAAAATGAGCCAGGAAAGCCAGAGCGTTGTGGCCCTGGGCAGCCGAGATAAGTAGCTCCCGCAGAGCCTGCAGTAGTGGTCCTGGGCCTGCAGGGCTGAACCCCACATGTTGCGTGGTTATCTCCTCATCGTTTTTATACCTTTTATGTAATAACACTGGAAAGGCTTGACGAAGCTGAGGCATGATAATTGACATAAAAGTTATTCTGGCAGGTTCTTGAAGTATTGGTTCTGAGGATTTTCTCACATAAAAGGTCATTTTAAACATACCAATAGGATTTATGTAGGTTTAAAACATTAATATGAAATATCATGGCCATACAATTAAGTATCAAATTTGCTATGCTGTATTGTTCATTGTGGCCAGTTGTCGAAGTGGTGAGAGTAAGGTCAGGGCTGTGGATCCAGTACCAGGAGGGCAAGTTGACTCTGTTCTGTTTGCTAGCCAAAGACCCTGGCCCCTCCACTCTGCCAAGAGCCTCAGACATCTTTATTCTTTTCACGACAGGGGAGGCTGTCTTAACTCTGATGACTAGCTAGGAGAGGCCATGCATCGGGACATAAAAGCTAAAGAGACCACACTGGATGAAGATATCCTTTGTTCATATTATTGGAGATATACAAAACTCTATACAACATTAAAGCTATCAATATCAATATTAATACAATCAGCTATCAATATATACTTCATCTTCACCTCCCAATTGTAGGAGCCATCCATTTGCTGAAAATGCATTATCTGATTAGTTGCGCTCCTGACTTTGGCCTGCATTGACTCAGGTTCTGTCCAGGGAAAGTATAAAGCGCAATGATGATAGAGTGGTGGATTGTGGGAGCTGACTCTGCTAGCTACAATCACTGTTAATATTTCACCTTACACATAAATACTGTCCATATATCGACTGAAGATTTATTTTTCCATTAGCAAAGGGGAAAAATGCTTTTATGTGCTTTTGCTCAAGTATTTAAATTATGAAGCTTCTTTTTGCAGGGCAAGGAAGAAATGCCACCAAAGCCCACAAACAGAACTTCAAAAAAGTACGCCTGAGTTTGATTTGTCACCAACAGGAAATATGGCACACCTTTTACAAAAGTCCTTTTTATGCTTAGAAGTGATTATCACTTATTTTTAAGATGTTTATAAGAAGCTACTAAGTTTTCTAGTACTTTTTGTCAAAAGACTGGGAAGCCATATTGAAATCCAAATTCCTTTCTTCATTAGAGAGGGAGCAGATGTGTACAAAATACCTTTTTTTTCCCCCCTGAGGATGTCTGGGATCTCAGAAATGACACAGATTCACAACTGCTGATCCCAGGAAATGTTACCTAAATTCTCCCAAGCTGAGCACATAGAAATCCCCTCTTTATCTCATCTTCCTCCCTCTTCACTCCTTCCTCCTCATCTTCCTCCTCCTCTTCTCTACTCACCAGTCCTTTTCTGACGCCTTCAGTTTATAAGATTGAAACCAATAAGCCAGTCCGGTGAAAGCTCCTACCAGTAAACCACTCAGAATGGGCTGTGTCCTAGGGCACGTGGGGCAGCATGTAAATGTGACAGTGGGGGTGGTGGCAAGCTGTGCACACCTGAACCAGTGAGTTAAAGTAAATTAAGCTACCGGAAGTTTCCTAGGTAGCTCATTTGCATTGCCTCCTGGTCAGCCTCTGTTTAACCAGAAATTTATGCTCTGTCCATTGTGTATTGCACCATCTTTGAAATCAATCAACAAGGGTGTAAGACCTGAGCCAAACTATTCCTTTTAAGTACCCTAAAGCCCTGGACAAATGATTTAAATTCTCAGTCTGTTGCAGCTTCTGGAAAATGGGGATGAAAATACCTACTTCTCAGGCTCATTTTAAGGATTGAATGACTTTATGCTTAGCACAAAAAATGCTT
>PVKA01006328.1:35600-84433 GCA_004027165.1 Ctenomys sociabilis
ACACTCACACACACACACACACACACACACACACACACACACACACACACACACACACACAATGACCCAAAACACAGTGCCTCTGATTCCAGGAAAATATTTTCTGCCCAATAAGCAAAATGTCCTGGGCACAGCTCATGTGTGGCAATTCTTAGTGAACACCAATACCAGTTTCCCTTATTTGTTTCTAAGGAGTTTTGTTCTGAGCTGTGTTATGTTTACATTTTTAATGAGGAATGTATTCTGTTGCTATGGCATGTTGAAATTGATGGCTTCCTCTGGAATCTGCACCCATCCCCCTTAGGCTTTCCCTTGGCCTTTCTGAGATTGCGATCTGGTGGTTTATGGAACAGTACTTAATCAGGTAAGTCTCACTTGTAGGAAACTCGAGGTCTCCGATTTCTAATTTCTCCATTTTAATTCTTCCCGTAGCTCAGTGGCACAGATTTATAGAAGCCACTGCCAGCAACAATTGGCTCTGCCTCAATGCAGTTTCAACAGTTCATGTGGAAATCAGTGGCTACGCAGTGGGAAAGGGATGACTGTCGTTTTATGCTATTATTTCTGGTGCCAGGGCAAGACCAATATTTCATTAGTAGATATGTAGGTAAACAACTGTTCTTCTGACCCTAGGGCAGTGATTCTACGGCCAACCCATGGGTTCAACTTGTTATTGTTCTGGGGAAATCTTATTTCCAATATCTTAAAGGTGGTAGAATTTCAAATAACTCACAGAATTTAACAAAGCAAATCTTTCTAACTCTCCATGACCAGAACACATGATTTTCTGTTGGTATTTGGAGCTCCAGTGCCTTGGGATGCAAACTAGACTTTGAAATTTTCTTCTCAACATGTCACCATCACTTCCAACATGCAGACTATTGCATTCCTGAAATTCAGGGCTTCTGAGACCTTCAGAGAAGCTGGATGATTCCTGTTGCTCTCAACTGATGTAAAATAAAACTCAGAGATATTGAACTCTTCCCATCACACAGACATGAGGTGTGATCAGTTTGCTGAATGTTTAATTTTTTAAAAACATTATTATAGTAAAAGACAAATTACCATTAATTTCTTTTAAAATACTCCCCTTTGATTCAAACACAGTTATCCCATACTTCTCAATTGGTGCAAAACATGTATATTTAGAATTAGCTAGCCAAACTCAGTTTAAAGGATCCCAATTTTCTTGGCATCTCATGATGAAAAGCCACTTGACTATGTCCTTGTCTCCATCAGGTCTGATGGAGGACTTTGGCCATATCAATGACTTAGAGCCTCTTCATACCGTGTTTGATCTGGTACGTCTACAAAGGACACAAGTGTACAGGCCTCTGTCTCCTTTATGACTGACTCTGTGGTCCAGAAACCTTGATAATGGTGTGTGGACAAGCTTATTTCTCCTGGGCTGATCTTCTGTGGATATTTGGGTTTACACCAGAGCTTCAGGGTCTTGGATCCCCAGAAGGCGGGTGACGTGGCAACCTTCTTTTTGTGGTGGAGGGCACCCCTTAGCACAGCCTTATGTGTCTTCAAGATTTTTAATCAGTGAAATTCTCTTTTGTATTTTAGTTGCACTGTGGTGGGTGCCTTAATTTCCTGAACTGATCCCATATGTCTACCTTTTATGGTCATTTTGACTTTGGGGAAGAATGAGACAATACAATAGAGATCTGGCGAATAAAGAACGTGAAGATATGCTATAGTGCTTTTCCTTGACTGAAGTTGCCATTTAAACATTTAATGAATGAAAAGTGATAAAAATGGTAAATATTTAAATTTATATATTTATTTATTTTTTGCAGAACTGTGGATTGAACTCAGGCCCTTATGCTTGCCAGGCAAGTGCTTAGTCTACTGAGCCATCTTCTGGTCCCTTATTCATTTATTTATTCATTCATTCATTTATTTTGGTATTGGGTATTGAACTCAAGACCTTTGGCTGGCTAGGCAGATACTTGTGCTGCAAAGCTATCTCCCCAGCTGAATATTTAAATTTTAAAAATGTATTATAGGTAAAGATATGTTGCTATTAATCTTCCTCAAGATACTGTTCTCTTTCTTTGAATAAACTTCTCCCATCATTCCTTGGCAATATGTCTTTTAGGTTTTTAAAATTAAATATTCATCTTTTTTTCAATCACTCTTTAACATAATCTAGAATTGAGGAGAAAATAAGTGTTCTCTTATAGTGGGGCCAGAGACCAGTGAAATTTACAGGGAAAAAAATCAACTTCATATCATGAAGTTGCCAACTTTTTGCATTGCCGCAAAACACAAAAACTCCAACCGCT
This sequence comes from Ctenomys sociabilis, assembly GCA_004027165.1. Taxonomy (NCBI): domain Eukaryota; kingdom Metazoa; phylum Chordata; class Mammalia; order Rodentia; family Ctenomyidae; genus Ctenomys; species Ctenomys sociabilis. The sequence goes on from PVKA01006328.1 coordinate 37,895, forward strand.
GATAGTTTTTGCCACTCTGTAATAGACAGATCATTGCTGGCTGTGATGGCAAACACCTGCAGCGCTACCAGTCTGCTGACGCAGGATTCTAAGCGTGAGCCCAGCCTGTGTGATTTAGTGACTTCGCAAGACCCTATCCCAAAATAAAAAATAAAAAGGGTTGAAGATGTAGCTCAGCATGAAACCTTAGGTTCAAATCCTAGTATTTCAAGAAAAAGAAAAAAAAAAAAAAAAAAAAAGGACAAGCTATTATAACATAAAAAATAGAAATTAAAACAGTAGAATTAAAAATAAATGAATGAGACTTCAAGGATAACGTATTACCTGCCTTCTAGCTCTCTCCTCTCTCCCTCTTTTCCCTTCTTCCTTTCTCCTTTGCCACAAGGAAATGAAACATCATCAGAGACCAGCACCTACCTGGAAATCACTGGTAAAAGTCAATCCTGTGCATCTAAAATGAGAAAACTCAGCCCCGCCCCCACCCCTTAACCAATTCTAAACCACATTGGTGAAAGCTGAAGTAGAGCACAGATCTCCAGCCTTTTTGCTTAATGCTTATTTTTACTGTCTGCCTGTTTTGTAACTGAATTCAAGATAATGGCAGAGAGGTGAAGGAAGATTTTTGGGGTGCAAGCTTAGCCATCAAATCAGATTATCTTGTCTTTTGTTAGGTTGTAATGTTAAGTGAATCTGGTATGGTCTAAGTCTTTTAAAATGGCGAACATTATTAAAAATAAGAAAGCTGAGCAATATGAACTTGCTAGGTTGGTGAGAGCAATGGTTCCCCAAAGGATCCTATAGTATTGTTTAGACCAATAGCACTGCTGACAAAGAACAAAGAAAAGAAAGCTAGGGTTGAGGTTAATCTTAATAATTTCTTACTTAAATACTTACTGCACATTAAGAGTGTATTCCAGGGCTGGCCAGATAGCTTAGCAGATAAAAGTGCCTGCTTAAACAGACCCAGGGAGCGGGTTCGTCCTCAGCATGCTGTGCCAGCCTCCCCTCAGGGCATGCTGAGACTACGATTGACAGCTCCTTGGAAGCTGAAAGCAGAAGGGTCACTATGTGTCTGATCCGTGTAGTGAGACCTTGTAGACCCTGTACTAAATACATTTTTAAACAGTGTGTTTGAAAGCTTTGGGAGGTGGTGGAATCCATTGTTGGGGTGTCTTGTTACTAGCCTCTTGGGTTAGTTTGCTCACCACTAAACAAACCAAAGGATGATGTTTAGTTTTGGTAAAAAGGAGAAAAGTTTCATTACAAGTTATTTCTGACAATACGGAGAGACCTCAAATCATCACATAAGTTTTTAAGGGGCTTTTATAGCAAGGAGCACAGGAGAGAGGAGATACTGAGGCACTCTAAGTCTCCAAGCTTATTTTATTACCCAAAGGCTTCTCCCGCCTTTTCCCAAGGAAAAGAAAGTGGGCACCTCCAGGTCTAACGTGAGCAGATTCAGAGTTGATGGGAGCGAATAGACTTTGCTGAGAGTTTCTCAAGGAACCATGATACTTATCCATTGGGCGCCCTGTCTGTGTGAATCAGCAGAGCCCAGTCTCTTCATCCTGGACTGGCATGGTCTGCGCCTTGGCACCAAGGCGTGACAGCCTGGTGAACAGACGCCTAAGTCCATATTGCTCAGCTTTCTTATTTTTAAAGTGAAAATGACATTTTCAAAAACATTAAGAGAGTGAAGAATTGAAAGAGTCTGTCCTTAAAGCTTTTAGAATAGTGACTGATAAGGAGCAAATGTTGATTTAATGTGTGGTTTTTCTGAAGTGAACCCTGACACATGGGTTTGGGAATGACCTCAAGAAATACCAGAAAAATGAAGAATGTGATAGGGAAGAAAAGGGAGCCAGTAAGGAGTAACTTATTATAGTGTTTGATATCTTTTGTCAACTTGAGAAATTAAAAGCTTAACTAAATTGTCTCAGCAATTCCACACCTAGACCCTCCTTGGGGGTGGAGTCCCCACCCTGCAGTGACTCATCACTTAAGAGTGGGGGATAAATGGAGGTCCATTTTGTAGTGAAAAGAAAAAATATATATATCTCTGTATATACAAAATAGCATAGATACACAACTACTTTCTCTTAGTTAAGTGAGAAGAAAGTTTTGAACTAATAGTATTTAGACAAGATACCATGTCTGCATCTTGTACTAGGAATAACTACTACAAAGACAACAATATGCAATGTATTAATTATTGTAACTGTCCTACTAATCTGTTTTGAAATTGTCTCATTGCTACTTTTTTCTCAATAAAATTAATATAAAAAGCATAAAATTGTGTGTATGTGTGTGTGTGTGTGTGTGTGTGTGTGTGTGTGTGTGTGTAAAAACAAAGTAAAAGGAAATTGAGAAAGGATGGAGCATTCGTCAGAGGAGCTCTAGTCTTTCCAGGCAGCTTGGATGTAGTCTCCCGGCTTCCAGTGCAGACTCTTCGACCTCTGCCTCTGATCCTCTAGCCCTCTGGTGTAGACTCCCCAGCCTTCTGTTGCAGACCCATTGGCTCCTATTCCAGACCTGCACAGAATACTGCAGTGAGCTGCAGACCTTGGACTGAATCTTTCAGTCTCCAGGATGCAGACACCCTCTGAATGCTTCCTGCTCTGACTCTGTGGATGACCATCATAAACAAATCTCACAATTTCTTCTGTGAATATACATCTTGTGTTATATATGTTCCTCTAGTGAAATTGAGACTGATAGAGTTATCAAGCCACCTACAAGTATGAATAGTGGAGCTGACTCTGCTTGGGGAATTCTGGTGCTAATAAGCAACATGTATCTCAGAGTGACCCCAAGGAGGGCAAGAGAGTTAGACAACTTATATATTAACTCACATCCATCAGTGAATAAAAGTTGTTCCCAGGGGCATTGATTCTTTGGCATTCCCAGCTGCCCCAGCTGCTGACAAAACCCATAGGCAATTTGGAAGGTCCTCAGACACATGTTGCTCAATAAAAATGGTGTGGCCATTGTCACCACTGAAATCCAAGGGAAAAACACATGAAAGTGAGCTAACCTGGCTGCAGCTGTGTGGAGAAATGTGGGTGTTGTGCTAGGAAACCAGTTATCCCACGACAGACTGTGTGCCTGAGTCAGTCCAGTGGAATGATAGAATGGTAGAGATCCACGGAAAACCTTGTGGATTCCAGCTCATGGCACCGATTACTGCGGTGACGGGAAGATTTAAAAGTCCACCCTCGAGAACTGCCACTTAAAGAACATGCTAACTGTCCAGTGAGGTGAGCAGAAATTGTTAAAAATGTGAGATTGAGGGGCATATTCTGTAGCAGTCGGTGTGCCTTCCATTAAGTAATTCAGATTAAATTTGGCCCTGTAGGATTGCCTTCAGATTGGCAGAACAGGGCCAGAGGAAAATGCCCCGGAGGCACAATATGTGGATTATAGCCCCAATTCCCCTCTGACCTGATCCAAATGCTGGTTATCCCTTTTAAAGTCCTGGGGCAGTGGGACTGAACTATGATCCATTGGCTATGCTGGAATTGGCAAGGCGCTTTGCTGCAGTGCTGTCGCCATTCTTCTAAAATTACCACTGCTAGAAGCAGACCTGTTTTCAATCTCCCCCTCAACCCAGACTTCCTCTATTAAACAGCATCTCTCATGTCATACTGTAAGTGTCAGGGCAAAGTGGAAATTTAAAAGTCAGCATTTTTTTTTCCAAGAGAAGCTACTTCAAGCTTCCTCGGTTCTCACAGGCACAGCCACCTGTCCACCCCTCTCTTCATCCCAGACTAGACACAACACGCAGTTGCTTGCCCCACAGTGTCAGGGCCCAACTTCCTTTCCACAGGAAGAAGAGAGAACATGAACCTGAGAGAGATAAAGCAAGCCTGGAGATATCTGTTACTTCATCGGATTTCCTTTCTCTTCTATTCCTTGCTATGAGAGCCTCACACACCTGTTCTTCCAGAGACGTAATTTGTGACATCTTTGGGGCTACCTTGGATAATTTTTCCTTTTCACTGTGCCTTTCCTGTTTTCTTGGAGAATTAAAAACTGGTGACCAAATAGACCTGAGAAGCTGGTAATAATAAGAACAGCTGTTAAAAATCCAGCACTTGGGAGGCTGAGGCAGGAGGATTGTTGTGAGTTCGAGACCAGCCTGAGCTACAAAGTGAGCTTAAGGCCAGCCTGAACTGCATAGCGAGACCCTGTCTCAAAAAGACAAAAAAAAAAATAAATTAAAAAAAAAATCCCTGTGAGGAAAGCATTTTACCTCCATTTTGTAGATAAGAAAACTGAGAGTGAGAGTCAAAAAACTTTCCAAAGTACCTTAGCTAAAATGTACTTCAGAATTTGCTGTCTATCTGACAGGAAAGCCAGATTAAATCATTATGCTGTGATATGTTCAGTTCAAGGAAAGAGAAACAAAATTCTTATAATTATTTTAAATTTGGAGGGTCAGTTTTGGTCCTTCAGGTTGATCCAAGGCACTTATATTCACAGGCCATTTAGCCTTCCTCATTTTCAACGCAATGGGAACTGCATCTCAGGCTACACGTCTGCAAGTCACTGTGGCAAGGTTATGGAAAAATAACCTGGAGGCACGGAGAGAGCCCATGTAAGTGACAGACTGGCCTTAATCAACAGATGGTGCATTCTGCCATTCTTGGATCTCTAGAAAATTCCTTGAGTACTAAGTTCAGCCCTATTTCTGCAAAACTGCAAGTCTTATTCAGCTAGTACTTAACATCCCATCTGTTACCTTTTGGCAAATTTTTTAAGTCAAGGCACTCATACCTGAAACTTGCTTTCATTGTAAGAGGTGTCTTAAATATATCATCGTTCATTGATTCAATCCTAAAAAGATACCTTTGAAAAAAGAGATAGTAAAATATTAGCCCTGATGTAGAACTCAAGAAAGAGAGATGATCAATATTGACATCCTTATTTGGTTTTTCCATTTGTGGAACCCTAGCCAACACTCTCTCTCTCTCTCTGTCTCTCTCTCTCTCTCTCTCTCTCTCTCTCTCTCTCTCTCTCTGTCTGTCTCCCTCTCTCTGTGTCTATCTCTATCTCTCTATCTCTCTATCTCTCTATCTCTCTCTCTCTCCCAATCCTGTCATCAGCAACCGAAGTGCAAAATTCTGGAGTCATTCGTAGGCAGTGCAGGCACAGCCTCATCTTGGCGTTCCATTCAAGTGCTGTCTCACCAGCCCCTGAGTGAGTGATCTTCTTCACTTACTTTTTTTCAGCAAGAGACTCCATGACCAGACAATGAAAATCCTCGAGAAAAGTCAATACATGATGACAAGAATCCAACAGGAAAAGGCACTTTAGAAATCCTTTTGGTTCTTCTGCGCTCCGTCGGGCACAGGCTCTCAGGGATCATCTCTCTGGGGAGGCCACACCATTCCAAGACTAGAACTCATGAAGCTAACTTAAGCTGAGGAAGCTAATGTTGAAAATGTGAGGCAGCCGTGGAAGGGTGGCACTTATGCTTCATTGCCTAGAAGAAACACTATGCTTTCTCTGCAAAGATTTTAGTGAAATTTCCCTGAAATTTTAATGGTAATGGTGATAGCATTAACATTTTCAGTGTGTTGACTGGGTGCAGACACTGTTCTGGTGTTTTACCTGCATAAAAGCCTTTAGTTTTATAGTGGCACTGTGCCACCGTTTTGTTTAGTATTGCCCATGTCTTAAAATGGGCTAATGAGACACAGAATTTAAGTTGCCTGCCACCCTCAGTTCCATGCCACATGGGCCTCTCCTTTGGAAAGCTTACACCACAGCTTTTTGTTATAGCTGTTTGCATCACTGGATCAAATGAGAAGATCCAGAGAGAGCTAGAAAGATAGAAATCACAGTCTTTGTAACTAAATTCAATGTGACTTCTTATCATTCTGCAAATTAGTGGGTGCAGCTCATACTGAAGGGGAGAAGATAACACACAAAGCTTGAACTGCAGGAGGGGGAGCTCCCTGAGGACCACTGAAAGGTTGCCTCCCACACAGGCTGAGGGCAGAGCCCACACCTTGACCAAGAGAGAAGAGGGTCGCACATATTTCCTACAGCAAAGCCAATTTATCTCAATAAAGCTGGTGTAGTTCTAGTGCAGAATTTAATTACTACATGTGAGGTACCTTGAGCTTCAAGAGCTATTTTACCCAAATTGGAAAACTTCTCGTATCTAAGGATAGACAAACTGAAGCGTCATGATCAGTGATTATTTCTCTCATGATAATGATAAGAGCAGTTTGTTCAGAAACAGTCATTCTCTCAGCCTCTCTTCCGTCTCTTGTCATCATGCCTCTGTAATTCCACATTTCTCTCTGTGGCATTTTTTTCTGCTTTCGTTCTGTGTCTCTCCTCCATGCCACTCTCACCAGCTTTACTTCCTGTCTCCTCCTTCTCCTGTATTTCTCTCCTTTTTAGTCCCTAGGTTTTTAGCCCCAAACCCCAATTGAAGATCACCAGCTTCCAAGCATGATTAAAGATCCCAAGAGATCTCCACCTTTCTTTTAGAAGTCTGCTAAGTCTTCTTTTACTAACTGGATACCTGTTTGAAATATATTTTCTTTAGTACTTTAATCAAAACGACATAATACAACGCAATATAAATGAAAAAACAAGAATGACATTTTTCTCACAAATTTTAGGGGGATAAGTTATTTGATAATTTTCAAATATAGCATTAAATGCAGTGAGTTACTAATAATATTGTAAGTTAACTAGTATTTTTAAGTTATCTCTTATGGTTTCTACCATGTTAATTATCATATGTAATCCACATATGTAAAATCTCTGCGTTCTCAATGATGTTTAAAGAATTGTAAGACAAAAAGCTTGTTGAAAAACCACTGCTACAGAGGGGCGAGGTGCATGCACCTATGATCCCAGTGCTTGGGAGGCTGAAAACAGGAGGATCACTATGAGTCTGATTTGTGCAGTGAGACCCTGTAGACCCTGAACTAAATACAAAGAAAGAAAGAGAGACCACTGCTACAGATTACTGATTATGTTCTTACTGGAACAGGAAGTAAACTCTGTCCTTCAGAGTACCAGAAGTAAGAAGCAATTTCGAGTGGCTGCAAAACCGGGAGGGCTGTCCTTTTGGTTACTGGCTCAATTCATACCGCAGGTCATTTTCATATCCTTCCTTACCTTCCACTGAGCTCAGCAGGGCTTTCAGTACATGATACATACTTGACAAATATCTATTGATCAAGATCCACTGATTTTCAATTGTACCAAATGTACTAATTAGGCATCTGCTGCACAGCTCAAGCAGCTTGATGTCAACCTCAGTGCCCTGCAGTTTGGGAAGCCCACCTCCTAGGGCAGCTGTTGTGCCAGTCCAAGGATGGGTGGGGTGGGCAGAGAGAAGAGAAAGATCCATTCCCCATTTAAGAATCCAGAACCTTGCTTTGCCTCTCAAGCCTAGAGCCTTTACATGGGGTCACCAAGTCCAACAGATGCATGCATTTTCCTCTGATAGGTTATGATACCTATTTTTACAACCTAATATCTTAGATGAACTATAGATCTGCTTGGTATTAGAGGGCTGAAGGCATACCCCCTTGTATTGCTCTCTTCTAGTGCATTATTTGGGCTATAGTATGGTTGCAAATGTTGACTCAACACTCATCTTACAGTTTAGTAGCTGCGAGAACTTGAGCAAATTTCTTGTACCTTGGTTGGCTCAGTTTCTATATCTGTAAAATGGTAATAATATTGCCCCTGAACTGTTTCTGCTGAAAATTATGATAAAGTATGCCAATGCCTGGAACAGTGAAAGGCCTAAAAATGTTAAATACTAATTCTATTATAAATGAAATATTTTCTGTGCCAGATAGAAAAACTAGAAAACAGACTTTCTGCTCTTATTTGGTAGTTAATATTTAACATGCTAAGCACTACAGAGACCAATTGTTTGACACAGTTCTTACAGAGAATGAGAGCAGAAAAAATATTTTTTCTTACTTCTGTTTTTTCTCATTCAAAGACTGAGGAAAGGAGAAGGAATAGGAGAAGAACCATTTATCTATGAAAGAAAATATGCTTCCACTTTGACCTGCTGTGGGTATGGATGTGAGTGTGCATGTGTGTGTGTGTGTGTGTGTGTGTGTTTGTGTGTGTGCATCCACCCACGAGTGTGGACATCTATGCAATAATTCAACCCGACAAGATCCTGCTTGTGTTTGAACAAGAGCTTCTCTAGTGAGGATAAAAAGGACACATCGTTGACCCAACAGTGTGTTTGTTTGCTCTGGGTCCTGGGCTGCTGTAAAGAGCTTGGGGCAGAGTAGGTTTTCAGATCTGCAACTAGGAAAAATGCTCCTGAAAACCCATGTATCTGCCCTGTGACACAGAGCTTGGATGCTCCGAACAGACGGCAGTGGCTGCCTGTGTTGAAAGACAAGAAAGCCTGTCTTTCATAGGATATCCCTGCAGATAATCGTTGTTAAATGGTGAATATGGCCCGGTGAGCAGCAGCCACCCGACTTCACAGGCTTCCCAAGCTCAACCACTATAAGCTACTCTGCTAAGGAAATTGTCTTCAGTAGAGAAGGGACAGTGACTTGGCCAGTGGCTGCATTTGAGACCCAAGGGGCTGATTGGAGTCAATGATAGTCTGCTTGTCTTGAGATGGGCTTGGGGACTGCTTTTGTGATCTGCTGAAGGATTAAAAAGCAGGATAGATTCAGATATAAAGGCTAGCTCTGGTATATGTTTCAATTAAAAACTTAAGTAAACAAAAAAAGTGCACCTCTTCAGTGACAAAAGGGTGGACCCCCCTATACAGGATGTTGGGTCAAAACGATGTTAAAATTAAACCAGCTAGAATAGTTGATTTTGCCATTCTTATTTTAGAAGAGGGAAATAAAATAACAAGATTGAAAAGTAGAAAGTTCGTGTAACATCTAGTAAGATGCTGAAGAAAAATCCAAATTATTTCATTAGAAGAGAAAAAGCCCGCAAAGAGAGAGAAAAGAATAGAACACAATTTCTGTATGGGTAACACACCATCTCCATTACTACCCAAAGCAAAAGAGAAAGAATCAAGCTTTTGTGTGGAGTTGCAAACTTGGGTCAGACTGTGAGAGACCTGGCTATGATCCCAATAGTGGGGAGTTCGCAGGGGGAGTCCCATGTCTGCAGGAGAAGTGGCTGTGGCTGTGGAGCGGATCAGGGCTACCTTTCAATTTTAAGAAGTGACTTTTCTTGGCCTGCGAGATAGCTTGGTCAACTAAAGTGCCTGCGTAAGCAAGCTTAGGCAAGTGTAGGGTTTGCAGTTCGATCCACATGCCGCACCCTCAGGGTAGACCGAGTCCACAACAGAGTCTTGGAGTAATGGCACACACCCGTAAACCCGGCTGTAGGGAGGCTGAAAGCAGGAGGATCACCAGGAGTCTGAGCTGCATACTGAGATCCTACAGCAACAACGTCTTTTTAAATACATTTAAAAATAAAAAAGTGAATCTGCAAATATTCTAATGATTTACTATATAATCTTTTAATTTAAACAAATGACCTTACACAGCAATAGACAGTTGCAATGGTTAAGAATGATCAAGGCAGGCTAGTGAGATAGCTCAGTGGATTAAGCTAGGCAAATGCAAGGACCAGGGCTCAATTCCCAGTCCGCATGCTGCGTGGGCCCTGCCACTGATGCTCGCTGAGCCTGTGACAGAGTCCAGGCGTGGTGGCGCACGCCTGCAATCCCAGCTCTGGGGAGGCTGAAAACAGGAGGATCACTATGAATCCAAGCTGTGTAATGAGACCCTGGACCAAATACATAGAATGAAAAAAAAAAAAAAAATAACCAAGACAAGCCATTGAAATATCAAGCAGTGATTAGTAAATGCATCCTTAAAGAACAGAGCAAGGGTTTCAGAAGCAAGGACCTAGGAATGAAGAGACCTAGGATACTGCAGACATGTGCGTACTTACTTCAACGTGCCATGTCAAAGTGCTGGCTTGTGCTATTCCCCCGGAAATTTTTAGGCTCACTCCGGACTCTGACTCACCCTTCTGAGTCACACAGCTGCGCAAGGCTAAGCCGCACTCTGGAGGCGGGGGCTGATGGAGCACGGGGGCGGGGACACGGCCCTCTGCTGTGGGCCCTGACTTGAATGACTGCTCTGGCAGTTTCCCCTGTAACCAACAGGAAGTCACAAGTTTAACAAAATGAAAAATCAACTGACATCAACTTACAGATCTTTTTCAATTTCTTTTAGAGAATCCAAAAGCAGTTTGGGCTCTTGAAGAGCTTCAGGGATGTTCATTTACACTCTTCTGTCAAAAAAAAAAAAAAAAAGATGCCATTAACAGGAATTCTGTGCTATGAAGATTGATAACATGTCTAATAAATAAGCGCTCATTACTTACGCCAAATAAAACACTCTGCTTCATAAAGAGTTTATCTCAGCCAGGAAAATCTTCATTAATCTGTTCTCACTGGACCCGAAATGTGAAGAACACCAACGATCACTGAATATTTCATAAAAGTAAGAAAAAAATGACTAATTGAATTTTGATAATTGTCCAAGCAACAGGTTTATTCAGTGGGCAGTTATGCTGTCACTGTCCTGTCTCTATGTTCTTGAACATCGTTAGATACCCTGATACCTGAAAATAAATGTCCTGGTTTTTTTTTCCTTCTTTCTTTCTTGTATTTTAGGGAAGGGTCTACAGGGCGTACGGGGTCTCACTACTTGATCAGATTCGTAGTGATCAGCCTGTTTACAGCCCCCACCAAGAACTGGGATTACAAGTGCACCCCCATACCCGGTGTCAATTGTAGTCTCAGCGCGTCCCAGGGGTGGGGCTGGCACTGCAGGCCCCGGGCTCAAATCCCTGGCCCCTGGGCCTGCTTACAGGCACTTTAATCTGCTGAGCCATTTGGCCGGCCCTTTCTTTGCTTCCTTCCTTCCTTCCTTTCTTAAACTGTTTCCAATGTTACTTGGAACCCAAAGGGTCTCAACTAATAGTTCTGTTCTGAAGACAGCAATCAACAAAGAGCCAATTAATGCCTACGTACACATTATAAAGTTAATAAAAATACACAAGTAGGAAGGTCTGCTCTGATTATTTGGAAACCTTTAGGGATATGACTGAAGTGAATATCAAAGTTGACGTGTTATTGCTAGGGGTCGCTCCCAAGATAGAACCAGATGTTGACTCTCAAACTTAGGTTTTAAAAGAAGGTATATGAAAACTCTGGGTTTGGTTGGGAACCCACGTAGCTCTGCACTGTGTAACTGCAGCTTTAAGTAGGGTGAATGGTGTAGGATCAGAGACTGGGGCAGATAACCCAGTTAACTGAGAGGGAAAACTCAAATCAGTTTAACTAAGGGAATAACTCCTTGCTTTGAGCCTTGATACATATATTTATATGCTGTTGCTGCTACCACTGACAATTAATAGTGAAGTATATATTTTATTTATTATATTGAATTTAGGTATTATAACTGAAATCATATTATTCAGTTAATGTATTCCAATCCATGACACAAAAAGATTTTATGACTATGAAGATGTCTCACAAGTAAAATGGCATAGTAAAAAATAATCTCTTTGATAAAACAGCATCTGAGTCAAATGTCTGTTATAAAACTCCATAATTTAAAGAAACGGTCGAATTTTTAATAGAAGAATTTGAGACAAGAGCAAAGATCATTGACAATGTATGTTTTCAATAACATTTTTATGTTTTTGGTGTCTTCAAATTTATATATTAGCTATTTCATCTAATACCCCAGGTTGTAGTATCATTTAGTTAGTTAATGTTCATTTTATTAAACAGACAAAAAATTGGGAAATTTATCAAGGTCACAGAAGACCTTTTAGAATAGCAGTAGTCCACATGATTTTTGTTTGACTTGCTCACTCATTTACCAAACTTTTATTTATGCACCAAATACCTTTGGAGAAATTTGTATATTGTGTATGTGTTCTTACAAGAATGGCGAAGGAAGGTCATTTAATCACAATGTCTCTGTTCTCTCCAGGTTTTCTGCTGCTGACACCTGTGATTTAGAAGAAAAAAGGGATATTTTGGTTCACAGTTTCTGTGGGTGCCCCTGCAGTTGACAGGCCTCGAGACAAAAATGGCATGGTACAAGGGCCTGGCAAAGGAAAGCTGCCCACACCATGGCGCCCTGGAAGCAGAGAGGGACTCAAGGAGCCTGGGCCTAGAGTACATGCTGCAAGGACAGGTTCCAAGGACCTGCTCATTCCCACGAGGCCCCATCTCTGAATGTGAGACTTTGGGGCCCACTTTAGATCTAATTCATAACAATTCCTGTGTGCAAGAAATTTGTAGTTCAATAGGACCAGTGCAATAACTATACATATGAATATAGAGAATATCGTGAAATTCATACTGCAGAAGTTTATGGGATTGGAGTTTAGAAGCTTAAGGTATTCTAGAAATAATGCAGCCTAATTTCTCATATAGCACAAATACCTTAATATTTGGTATCCTGAGACATATTTTAGGATTCTTAAAATATATATGGATATGTCTTAGCTACTCTTCCTTGTTCTTGAGAAAACCATACCCAATGCCCAAACTTAAAATAGGAAAGGCTTATTTGGTTCACAGTTTAAAGACGTTTCAGCCCAGGGTTGACTGGCTCCAAGGCAGGGTAGCAGGGAAAGAGGCATCGCAGAGGAGAATTAGCTCATGGCAGGTAGAAGGCAGCGAAAGCACGCGGCAGAGGAGAGCACATTGGCGCTCCTTCTGACCCTTACATTTTATGCGGACGGCACACCCTGGGTGGGACAGGCACTCGCACCCTGAGTGCTAGGCAAACCTATGCCAAACCAATCCATGGCTGAGTTGGTAATCACAAAAACTTGCTCCTAGCACTGGGCACTGTAGATGCAGCTACCTCTGAAGAGCATCTACTCCATGACTGCAGTAGGTTCTGGAGGCACATCTGGACACAAGCCATACCAGAATATAGCATATATATAGCACAACTATGCAAATTATATTTAAATATATAAATTATATAATCACATAATGCACTACATATTTTATATATATGTATCCATTGCTCAAAACCTATGAAAACAGAACATTTTTGCATTTGAATAGTTCTTAGAGGAAAGTTTTACTCGTATTAAGCAAAAAGTTTTTAATTAGAAAACTATGCTGTTTCTAGAGCCAGCAAGATAGCTCAGCAGTTTAAGCATCTGCTTAGGCAAGCGCAGGGACCTGAGTTTGATCCTCAGCACCACATGTCATGCTGGCCCCCACCCTATCCCTAGGGGTGCTGAGCCAGCCTTGGAGATCAGGCCTGGTAGTTTACACCCGTAATCCCAGTGCTGGGGAGGCTGAAATCAGGAGGATCACTAGGAGTCCTATCTGCGCAGTGACACCATGTGCCAAGTATATAAAAAAAAAAAAAAACTACACTGCTTCTAAAACCTATTTTATAAGATAGGTTTTCTATTATTGTACCCATATGTTCCAGGTTATTTCCTTTCCAGCAGAGGATCTGAAAATCTTTCTACATTTCATTTTGTCTCCTTTGGAAGAACTAAGATTGTATTGTCTGCCAATGGGACACTCAGATTAGATTTCCTATTTTGAATGTAACGTGCCACTTACTTCATCTCATGTTTTTTCATTGTACTTCAACTAATGTATTTTACAAATGCATGCTTTTTCACAGCCACTCTGATCCATAGATGGCCTGTCTTTACCTGAAGTCAGCTAAAGCTCAGGTCTTGCTACTGCAGACCTCATCATGGCTGAGAAAATGTGATGCCTGGTGAGACAAAAGCAGGTAGAACAACACTGGCTAAGGAAATGCTTCTTGAGTTCATTGGGTCTCAAGAATATAAGCAGGGCTCATGAACGGAAGAGTGAACGAGTTTGAGCTCACCCAAAGCGTAGAGATTCTGATAGCCTCCAAAACATGGGAAAGTTAAAATCTTTGTATCAAAAGAACAAATAAAGATGCCAATTAACTTTCAAGGGGCTAGGGACTCGGTGGTCTAAGTGCCTGTCAGGCAAGGACCCAGGATTGATTCCTGGTACCACATGCTGTGCTAGGCTCAAGCCCCGAAACTGGGCTTGGTGACGTGTGCCTATATTCCCAGCACTAGGGAGGCTAAAACAAGAGGATCACTAGGAGTCTGAGCTGGGTAGTGAGACCCTGTACCAAATAAATAAATAAATAAATAAATAAATAAATAAATAAATAAATAAATAAATGTTTTAAAGAATTAAGTTTCAAAAGTAAAACCGTCTCAATAAAGACAGGCAAGGATAAAATGCAAGTTCCAAAGGTAGAATTTGGAAAGATAAATTGAAGCAGTTTTAGGTCTTCTAGTGGTGAGTTCCTAGAAAAGGAATTTTGAAGACAGCTACATTTGTTCATAATTTGTAAACACTTAATCAACATTTACTATTTGTCGTGCTCTGGATAAGTAGTAGATATAAAAGATGAAGATCCAGGCAAGTCCTAAGAATTCTCGCGGTTTCCTTCAGGCCTTCCACTTTCTACATTATGTATGCAGCACGAGGAGGATGGTCATGTGGGGTCACAGAACAGGAGCAGAGAGCACAGGCTGCCTTGTCCAATGAAGCTCTGTGTGGGGACTGCCTGAGGCCTGAGTAACAAAGATGAGGAAGAGTTAGGCAGATAAACGAGCAGGAGACTTTTGTAGAAGGGAGAGCAAAAGCAAGTCCAGACAATGAAAAACAGCCTGGTGTCCACAGGAGCTGCATGCAGTTTGGCACTGCTGGAAGGTTGAATGTAAATTGCTATAATAAATTAGATCATCCTGCCTTCACTCTGCTTGAAAAGATAGGCCTAACACCATTGCATGCATTCATTTTAATATTTGTTTGACCCTTTCATAGTAGACTTGAAATACTATCAGAGGACTATATTTGCTCTTCTTGTGAATGGCAGATCATAGAAAAATTAGATGAACATCTTGTCTCTAATTCCCTTCTTGTCTTTGATTTGAATAAAACTCAACAGTGCACAGTCCAAAGCCCTTCAGCATTCTTTAGACCTCTGACAAATTGACGTTGATCCAGCAATTCGCAGCCCACACATATGGTGTTTAATTAGCTAGCACTTTGTGGTAATGAGAGGTAGTTTGGCCACTTATGGCGAGGAACGGCAGGTTAGGTGACTTGGAAAGGACGCAGATATAAAGGTAAACCTGCAGAAAGGGAGGACAGATAAATGCATGGTGGTGAGGGGAACCCCGTGCAATAGTAGCAGCCAGTATCTACGAAATTATGGCAACAGACAACAAGCACGTAGGCAACTGAGGGAATCAGAGAATAAAGACTATGTGCCATATGTTTATTTAATAAAAAGCGAGTGGGGAAGAAATATATGGGATACATGGGCAGATATTTGGAAATGAAGAAGGAAATTCATAATCATGAAACCAATCCATGACCTAGCAGATCCCGGTTACTACACAAATTCATGGTCAGGACTCTGATTCTTGGGGGAAGATGTAGTAAAGCTGAACCATGGTCTTGAAGCTAAAATGGCACCAAAATGTAACAGAGGTGAGTCCACTATGGTACAGACAAACAGTCAAAACAAGATGTGGTTTCTGGAAGCTGTGTATCATGTGGGCACTGGGTTTTAGGAATGATGGGGCAGAGGGGAAATGCCACACCAAGTCATAGATGGGCTGCCAAGTTATAGCTGGACTTGCTATAGAGTGGCACGGAATAAACCACCTGATAGCCTAACTGAACCAAACATGGGGCAAAGCTGAGCCTGCAGGTAGGAGATCAATGGCACCTAGTGTTGGGAAAGGAGGGCTTCAGAGGTTAAGAATCAGTGTGCCTTTAGTAACAAGCAGTTCATATTTTTTATTATCTTTTTTTAAACTCAGCTGTATTTATTACCTCTTAAAGCAGAATGTGACCTGCCCACTCCACTTGCATTCACAGGCCTTGTTCCTAATGATTTTCGAAATAGCTCTGCAGTATCCCTAGGAAGTTGTTCTGTGTGGGGTTGACTCTACAGGACAAGGTCATGACTGGAGATGCCTTTGTTACTTATCTGAGCTTTCAGCCTTGTAATCTTATCACAAGAAAGAGTGAGATTGTGCGATGTCATTTGCTCTAATTAAGGGAATCAGGCTATTAATGATTACTGCTCCTCTTTTTAAAGTGTTCTTGGGGTAGTGTATCATAATGCATTCTAATTTTGATGCCAATAGACATGAATTATAGACAAGCAGGGCTCTGTAAAGTCAGAGGATGAGTCCACATCTGGGGAAGAAGTGAGAAATTTTAGGTGGAATTTGTAACCATCCTGGAGAATGCAGAGTGTCAGCTGGTGGAATGAGAATGAAGAGTGACCGATGTAAGAGAGTGTCTAAGAAGAGCCAGGGACGACTGGGCTGGGGAGCCAGTGCAGCTGGGGTGCAAGAGGCTAATGAGCGAATAGGAGGTAGATGTTTAGGAAGTAGACACAAGTTTCAACACTTCCCTGAATCATCTATTTCAGAAGCATTTCTAAATGTTTTTCAAAAACATTGTAAGAATGTTTTATTATACTAATAGCTTTCTATCTATAGTTTTGCCCTTTGTTTTGGTTTTGTAAGGGAGTCTTTTTTTTGTTTCACTTATAGTTTAAGTAACTTTTTGGCCATTCTTTTAAGATCATGGCACACAGTATGCTGCCCATTATTTTTCTCTAATTGTTTTCTTTTTATTTATTTGTGGAACTGGGGATTGAACTCAGACCCTTGCGCTTGCCAGGGAAGTGCTTATTCCACTGAACCATTTCCCCTGTCCCTCTAATTGCTTTCTTATGAAAATTTGTTTTATTCTTTATAGAATAGGAAGAGTGTTTTTAACATTTTCTTTATTAATTTCTACTTGCGTTACATTAAACTAAGAAAAGAAGTTAGCTGGAGAGAGGTAAGGTCAGAAATTAAGCCCAGAACTTTGCTGGGGACAATAAATAGCAATTGAAGCTACTATATTTTCTTAGCTAGAATTGAGCTTCTAAAAGAGTAGTAGTGTTAGTCATAAGAAATCATGAGATAAACTCAAGTGCGCTATACCTAGCTGGCCTGTGCTCCTTGAAGTATGAATGAAAATACTTACGAAATTTTTACCTATGAAAACTGAGAAACTGTTACTAAGCGAATTAAATACACATGAGAACTGAACACAACATGTGGTTTGAATGTTTTAGCTATAAGTATATTCTTGGGATATGGCAAAATCTACATAAGGCTTTAGATTAAAAATATGAATGTACTGTGGTTACCTGTGATGATGTTCTTATTTAAGGGAAATGTATACCAAAGCATTTAGGACTGAAAGACGCCGTGTTTCTAACTATGCAATGGTTCAGAAATATAGATATATGCTTGCATCCATGTGTATGTATGTATACTGGACATGCAAGAGATACACGCACACACACGTTTGTATGAATAAGAGAATGAAAAAGCAAATGTGACAAAATATTAACAGGAGGGGAGTCTGGGTATGTGTGCTCCAGATTTCACTGCACTTTTTCTCAAACCTTTCTATAAATCTAAAATTATGTTAAAATGAAAGCTAAAAGCAAACAACCATGTAACGTAGTGACAAAGCATGCCTTATCCACCTGGGAGCCAAAGCAGACAAGAGAAGGAAGCACGGGTCAGGGCTCAGGCAAGCCCACCTGCTCCTGGCACCTCACAAGACACGATACAGGTGACTCGGGATTTTCATGTCTGGGGCCCAAGAGCCTGGCATCACTTATATAGCCGGGAACATTTCTATTACCGTCCTGGTGAGGTGTTACTGATGAAATTGCAAACTACATCTATAAATTTAGGAAAGAGGTGTGACAATGACATGGACTAAGATTAGAATCACTGAACACTTTAATAGGTAAATTGAACAATTTTTGTTGTTAAAGTATCCAATTAAATTGAAATTAAATGTAATTGTGGTCCAGCTGGTAAAATTTTATTTGTGCAGCCAACCAGAGAAGAGAAACATAACTAGCCTTGTAGTTTCATGTGTGTTTACTGAGCCAGCTGTAGCAGGATTACAAATGTCCCAGACTATGTACCCAAACACATTAAGATGTAGTTAATTTTTTGTAAGCTTCCACTCAAAGTACAAGAGACATTTACTAATTAGCTTGCTAACTAAAGTTTCTGTCTCGTAGGCTTTAAACAATCTTTTGGTTAAGTAATTAAATTATTAAAATGATCAGTTTCCTTTTGGGACTGACATAAACTATGTTTTGGGCAGCTTAGTCACCGGTGAGTTCTCATCCTTCCAGAGCGGGGATCTATCCTCCTTCCCCTCTAGGAGATCTATCAGTGTTGTGGCAGGGCGTTTACCCTGGGGACTTGCCAGTCCATGGTATAGTTGGTCTGGCTTGCGCCCTTCACTGGTTATCACTGTGGTATGGCTGATCCCATAGGGCCCTCTCGTGTCAGGCTCACTACCCGTCCTGAGAGTCTGGGTCCCAGCCCCTGGGCTTCTCATGGGAGCATTGTCATCCTTCAGGTATGTCAATGTGCTGTCCCAGCACACTTCTCATCACTTCAGCAGGGCCCATGGGCATCTCTGGAGGCAAAATGAGTCTAATCAACTTCCTCCGCTCAGTTATGCTGACGTCACGTTAGAGAGGGTGCCGGGCCGCCCAGACGATGCACACCTCCCTTCAGGTTTCTCCCCAGGAGGGCTGTCTGGGCCCCGGAACTGCAGGAGCTTGAACACTGATCTCAGTGTTTTCACCTACTCAAGGCTTGGGCTGTAGAAAAGGACAAAATAAGGGCACTGGCTCTGGAACTTTCCTTTTACCCCTCTCCTTCAGAAACCTGAAAGTACTGATAGTTTCAGATTTATTAACACTGTCTACTTTCACACAGTCTTACCCAAACCTAGGACTGTGATGGTTCATTCATCATGTCAACTTGGGAAGTAAATGTTTACCTCAGCGGGGCACTGGTGTCCTTGTTTTGCAAGCACCCTAAGCTTGTGCAGGAGGAGGGTATGGAGATTATGTGGGCAGATGGCAGCATACAAGATAAAGGGGGAAGAGAGGCTGGCTTTCTCCTTTGTTCCTGTTGCTTTTGCTGTCTTCTGCCTCTTTGAACTGTTCTTTTGTGGGCCACACTGCCTCTGAGCTGGCCGACGATGGGCTGAGGCCTCCACAGACAGAGCTAAATAAGCCCTCCCTTCCTTAAGTTTGGGTGTCAGGTATGAGAGAAAGTAACTAAGCAAACTCTAAGGTAAAGAGCACACGGCAAGGAAAGCAAATTCAGGAATTCAGGAATCTCATCTCTATCTCTAACAGCTTGTCTTTAAGTCTTTTGAGTTTACTAAATAGGTTAAACAAAAAGTTTCAGGAGAGAAATGGCTGCTTTTTGTGCAATATTTCCTTTCTTTATATGGTACAGTGAACCTTAAAGTTGCCTAAGGGGCCACTGACTATTAGATTGCAAGTATTAGACTGTCCATTGATATAGACAGTAATTCAACAATTATACATCATATCTATCTATCTGTCTGTCTGTCTGTCTATCTATCTATCTATCATCTTTTTTTCAGTTCTATAAAGATTAGAGAAGACTTGATAAGGAGGACTGAGCAGAAGCCCTCTGGCTTATCCTGTCAGATGTCTCCCCTTCTCCGCAGTCCCATTAGAAAAGTGTAGATTAGCTGAGCTTTTCAACCAGCTATGAATCCGTTTTGACTAATCAGATCAATGGCCAGCATTGGTTTTGAAAGTCTATGTTTTTTCACTATTACCTTAAAAATTTAAAACACTATAATGGTTCAATAGTATTTAAATGAAGAGGAATCTGTAACCTTGTCTCATTAAAAGTTTCCATGACCTGGCATGGTTTCAATAAACCACTTGATCTTCTGTAGTGATCTCAGTAACGGGTTACAGGTGCCAACTAAGATTTAGAAACACTTACTAGGAGATGAGAAACAGGCTCTGTGTCCCCCCCCCCCCCAGAACGTGTTACGGAAGCACAGCAGCCAGATTTAAACAGGATTTTTGAATGAGATTACTCCGAGTGTTCTCAGCTGGAATGTGATGGAAAAGAGAATCTATCATCTCATAAGCCAAACATAGAAAGCTAATATATTAACTGATAATGAAAAAACTGTAACCATCAGGAGGATGGTGCTTGTGTTCAAGGAGCATGCCTCTCCCCACAGACAGTCTTCTGGGGTACTGGACCATCCCTGGAACACCACTTAGTGAGCTTGGCAACGCAGCATGAGGAGCTATGTGAGTGATCCCAATGACGGTTCTGACGGATGGATGCACTGCAGTCCCTGTGGAGGGACACAGCTTCTGCCCAGGCTGGAGAGCTTTCTGTATTAGACACTGTACAGATGAGCTGCAGCCATAAGAATCTCTGAATCTCACTTTTCTTATTTACATGGAAATAAAATTTTCAACATCTTTTCTATATTTCTTTATTACAGACAACTCAGGGCAGAAAAATGTACTAAAAAAGCCCTGTCCTCTGAGAGACAAGCACATTCACATCCTGGGAATTCTTCCACTCTTCTGGTTTCCTCAGTTGTTGATTCTTCTCTTTTGAACTCAGCCACCTTGATCCCATCCCCGGCCAATGGTGGATCCTAGAGCTCTGTGTGAGGAGCTGAGGACAGGGCAGAAGAGGTGAATACAGCTCAGATTCAGACCTACAGAAAGGCAGAATTCAGCTCTGCTACGTATGACAGCAGTGGTGTGAGCAGCCAGGATTGTGCCCTTGGGGACACAATGGTGAATTCTCTGAGGAACTGCTTTGCCTGTATTCTTCTGTAACTGAAAGTTCCGTCCTGTGTTTATGGATTTGAAAAAGATAATGGTAGTCGTCGTGTTCATGTTCATCCTACCATAGTTAATACTCGTCTTGCTAAAAGCAGTCTACAGATGTGACCCAGTACCTATCAAAATTCCCATGACGTGTTTCACAACAAAAGGTCCCAAAATTCATCTCTATTTTTTGAACAGAATAAAAAATGGGGAAAAATCCTTGGAAGTGATATAGAATTTTATTAAACAAAATAATAGGAATTGCATAATATTATCTTCAAGTTAGTTGTTTAGATTATCAGCTATAACCAAGCAAAATTGGTAAAAAAAAAAAAATTAAAAAGGAACAAATAAGCATTAACTGCTCCTTTCAATAGATCAGAAGAAATGTGCGATACAGTTTCCAAGCTATCCTTGAAATGTACATAAATATATCTTTTTCCCTACATTCATCCTGTTTTTCATCCCAGTTTTTCCTTCTCATTGAACAGATTCTTTCCCTCTCACATTATCTATTGTACCTGTCAGATTTTATTTACTCTTTCAGGTTCTTACACTAGCAAGACAAAATGATTTTGTCACAGGTGAGTCTGATTTATTTCACTTACCAGTACAATCTCCAGTTGTATTCATTTACCTATAAAAGCCTCGAGTTTATCTTTTTTCATACTTGAGTAATACTCCATTGTGTAAAAATGCTACATCTTTTTTATCCAATCCTGAGCTGACAAGCATTTGGGTTGTTTCCAAGATTTCGCTATGACAAACTCTTTTGCTATAAACATGGGTGCACATAGATCACTGTGGCATGATGTTTTCAGTTCATTTAGAAAAATACCTAGAAGGGGAGTAATTGCCTTGAGTGAGACTCTTAACCCTACCTTTTCTGGGAAATCTCCACACTAATCTTCATAGTGATTCTATAAGCCTGCACTCCCACCAACAGTGGAGAAGGGTTCATTTTCCCCCACAGCCTCTCCAGCATTTCCTATTGGTTAACATCTTGATTATAGTCATTTTTCTGGCTCAGGTATCTCAGTGTTGTTTTCATTTGCCTCCCTTGAATGAATAATGATGTCAAACATTTTTCCATGTATGTGTTTGTCATTTATACTTCTTCATGTGTGAAGTGCATGTTCATCTCAGAGGCCCATTTTTGGGTTAGATCTTTGAATTTGGGGCACTCGATTTTAAAAACTTCTTTATATGTTCTAAATAAAAGATCTTTGACTGAGGGCCAATCAGCTATAATTTTTTCCCAATTCATGTGTTTTCTTTTTATTCTGTTGATTTCTGACATGCAGAGACTTGCCAAAAATATGAGATTCCAGTTGTTTAGTCTTTGAAATATTTTCCATGTATTTTGATTTTTGTTCATAAGCTCTCTACCAACCTCTATGTATTTAAGATTTTACCTACTCTCCTCTGGAAGGTTTGGTGGTTTAGTTTTAATATTTAAGTCTCTGATCTATTTTGACTGTAGTTTAGTGCATGGTGATAGACTTGGGTCTATGTTTAGCCTTTGGCAGGTGGAAAGCCAATTTTTCCAACACCATTTATTACAGAGGCTATTTTTCTTCCTGTGAACATGTTTGGCCCCTTTGTCGAAGATATAGTGACTAAGTGTTTGCAGTTGTGTCTTAGTCTTTTAATCTGTTTCACTGATCCTCAAGTCTGTTTTCTTTTTCAGTACCATGCTGATTTTATCACAGTAGCTTTGTAATATAAACTTTCCTTTGCTGCCCAGGATTGCTTCAGATTGTCAGGGTCTCTTCTGGTTTCAGAATGTTTTCTCTAGATATGTGAGGTATACTAATGATATTTCAGTCAGGATTGCATTGAATCTGTATAGTAATTTTGAGTGTGTGGTCATTTTTACAAAGTTGGTTCTTCCTATCCAGGAGTGAGGAATATCTTTTTCATCTTCTGAAATCTTCTTTGATATCTTTTCTGAGTACTATAATTTTCTGTGTATAAATCTTTAACTTCCTTTGTGAGATTGATTCATAAGTATTTCATTTCTTTGGATGCTATTGTAAAAGGCATCGTATCTGTAATTTTTCTCTCAGTGTGTTCACTGTTTGTGTATAGAAATCCTATTGAGGACTGGGGAGATAGCTTGGCAGCCCAAGCACCTGTCTGGCAAGCACAAGGACCCGGGTTTGATTTCAGGTACTGCATGCTGTGGTAGCACCACGCTGAGCTGGCCACCAAAACGAGGCATAGTGGTGCATGTCTATAATCCCAGTTCTAGGGGAGCTGAGACAGAAGGATCACTATAAGTCTGAGCTGCATATTGAGACCCTGTACCAAATACATAAATAAATAATAAAAATGATTTTAAAAAAGAAATGCTATTGAGTTTTGAGTGTTGACTTTGTATCCTGCTACACTAGTGATTTTTTAAAAATGTATTCGGTACACAGTCTCATTACACATCTCAAACTCTTAGTGATCCTCTCGTTTTTAGCCTCTCCAGTGCTGGGATTACAGGCATGCACCACCATACCTGGTTTGGTCACTGGCTCAGTGTGGCAGGTGTGCTGGGGACTGAATTCCAGTCCCCGCCTTGCAAGCAGGTACTTATTCCACCTGTCTATCTTGCCAGCCCTTGAATTTGGTTATTAAATCTCGGTGCAGTTTTGGGATCTTCTTGTAGAGTATCATGTCATCTGCAAATAATGATAGTTTCACTTCTTCCTTTTCAACCCTTATTCTCTCTCTCTCTCTCTCTCTCTCTCTCTCTCTCTCTCTCTCTCTCTCTGTCTCTTTCATCTAAATTCTCTGGCTCTTGTTTTACAACTGAATAGGAGTGGTGACAGTGGGCATCATTATCTTATTCCTGATTTTAAAATGAAAGCTTTCAGTTCTGTCCACTCAGTATGATGTTGACTTTTAGCTTGCCATAGATGGATTTTATTTTCTGTAGGATTTTTACCATGAATGAGTGTTGGATTTTATCAAAAGATTTTTCTGCATCTATTCAGATGGTCATGTGATTTCTTACTTTAACTCTGTTCATGTGGTGTGTTACACTTATGGATTTATTATATTGAACCATTCCTGCATTCCAGGGATGACTCCCACACGATTTATAATCTTCTTGATGATTTGATGCATTCTGCTTGTTAGTATCTTATTGAGGGTTTTTGATTCTGTGTTCATTAGGGAGATTGACCTATAGTTCTCTTTATTGCTTGAGTTTTGCTATCAGAGTAGTACTTGCCTCCAGGAATGAGTGTGTAAGAATTGGTTCCTTTTCAATTTCACTAAGGAGTTTGGGAAGTCTTAACAATAGATCTTCTCTAAATATCTTGTAGAATTCAGCTGCCACTCCATCAAGACCTGGGCTTTTCTTTGTTGGTAGGTTGTTTTCTTTTATTACATTTTCAGTTTCATTCACTGATATTGAGTTGTTCAGAATTTTATCTTCTGGATTCAGTTTTGTTAATTGATATATATTTAAGAATCTATTTCTTCTGTTTTCTATCCTATGAGCATAAAGATTTGGAAATAGGTATTGATGATTTTCTGAGGGTTTGTAGTAATTTCATCCTTTTTGTTCCTTATTGCATGAATTTGAATTATTTCTTTCATTTTTTTAATCTATGGATTTGTCATTTTTATTCTTTCAGAAAATAACTTTAATTCATTTATTCTTCATATCATTTTCTTGTCTCCAACGCATTAATTTCTTCTCTAATCACAGTAATTCTCTGCCTTCTTTGGCCTTGAGTTGCTTTTCTTTTTCTGGGGCTACAGGTGCAGCATAAGATCATTTATTTGGGCTTGTTCTGTTTTCCTTTATTTTGTGGAACTGGGGGTTGAACTCGGGCCCTTGCACTTGCCAGGGAAGTACTTATTCCACTGAGCCATCTCCCTGGACCTTTGTTCTGTTTTCCTAATGTGCCAATTTACCGCTATAAATTTTTCTCTTAAAACAGCTTTCATTGTATCCCACCAGTTTCAAGATGTTTTATCTGCTTTTTCATTTAATTAAAGATATGCTTTAACTTTTTTCTTTAACTTCACCTGTGACTTATTGATTATTCAGAAGGGTGTTATTTAGTTTCCATGTATTTATGGGATTTTGCTGTTTCTCTTGTCAATAATTTTCAGTTTCATTGCACTATGGTTAGATAATATGCATGGGATAACTTCAATTCCTTTGCATCTACTTAAGTTTGCTTTATGTGCTATTACATGGTCTATTCCAGAGAACTACCTGTATGCAGCTGAGAAGAATGTGTATTCTGATATTGTTGACTGGAGCACTCTGTAAAGGCCTACTAAGTCTGTTTCTTCATAAGTTTTGTTTAGTTCTGTTATCTCTTTGCTGATTTTCCCCAGTTGATCTATCTCTTTATGTTAATGGGATGTTAATGTTGCCCATTACAATTGTATTATTGCTAATTTGATTTTTCATGTCTGTTAGGAGATTTGTTTTTGATACACAAAATACCTGCCTGTTATACATGTTATCGGGAAAATTTTCTTGATTTGCATATTGATCAGATTTCTGCCTTTTATTTTGAATGTTCCTAAAGATATTAAAGGAAGAATAACTTGTTCACTGCATCTGGACTAAAAAAGAATTCTACTTCATCAATATTATAGATGGCACAATTCTTTTATCTATATTTATTTATTTTTTAATATATTTGGTACATCGTTTTGTAGCTTGGAGCCTCCCTGGCACTAGGATTGTAGGCATGCCCCACCATTCCTGGACTTGTTTGCCAGATCAGCCCACCTGGGGATAGGGCTGGCACGGCATACCATACCAGGGATCAAACCCTGGTCCCTGCACTTGCCTACATAGGTCCTTAGACCTCTGAGCATCTCTCTGGCACTCTTTGATCTATTGATCTTTAGACATACTTGCATTGTTTTGGCACCAATAACATTCTAAAGACTTATGTTCAGGCAAGCAGTCATATGCTTAAAATAGAAATTGACCTAAACTGTTTTGAAATTAAGAGAAGATAGGATAATTAACTAATACTACAGAGAGTGGTAGATTCCTGTAAGGTCTTTTAGAGGAACTAAAACATAATAACATAAAGCTTGGGGCAAGGGAGATGGCTCAGTGGAATAAACACTTCCCTGTCAAGTGCAAGGGCCTGAGTTCAATCCCTGGTTCCACCAAAAACTAAATAAATAAATAAAATAAAGCTCAAAAAAGACTGCAAGCCTACTAAGAAAAGAAGTATAGAAAGATTGTTAAAGATGATGGAGGAGGCAAACTGTCATTACATTACATCCAGGAATTAATTTATAATATTATTTACTCTTGTTTTTATTATCAAATTAAAAGAGAGATGGGCCTCTTAATCTAAAATCATGAGAAGTACATTAATCTTCAGCCAACTTTATTCATCTGTTCATTCCACAAGGATCAAATCTCCTGAAAAGCTATTAAACCTCTTTTTGTTTCAAAATGTATTGTCCTGCACCCTCATTCTCTTGGATCTTTTGTATTCACTTTCCAACACAACAATTCTTTAGTTCAAAAGATCCAAACTAAACCTAAATAGTTGATCATAACTGTCAGTAGTCTTACTAGGAGTGACAGTGTTTCAACAGGTTCATTTTAAATGAAAATAAAATAATTTTACTTTATTTTACTTCTTACTGATGAATCATTATTTGGAGAATTTTAGTCATTTTGATAGATGGTAAGAATATATTTTAGTATAGTAGCTTTAATATATATTATCAGACCAAAGAGAACTGGGTGAAGGAAATACCGTTCCTTAATGTAATCAGATACTAATACAATTGATTTTCAAGTTATTTCTTAACCAAAACAATCTTTATCCTATTTCCTTTGCAATCAACATTATAGTTTTTAAATCCACAATAAACTCACTTCCCAGGAAGCTGGAATATTCTTTTGAGTCTGTATTTTTAAATAGGAGTGCCATTTTTTTATGTGCAGAGAAACATATTTACTAACTTAGCTGAACAAGATTTCATTAAGAGAAACTTCTCCTTTGATAATGAAACTCTAAAAATGATAATTTACCTAGTTATTTTCATTTATCTAAGGAGCCTTTCATCACTACTCTCATTTTGCCTCTAGTAAGTGAAAAATATAAAGAAAGATACACTAAATTCTCTAATAAGATTCTGAGGCTATTGGATTTAAACTCCAGGGGAAGTAGCTTATCAATTACAATTAACTCTTCAAACTATTCCCTAGATGCACTTGAGAAAGGAAAAAGAGTTGGCAATAAATTTTGAGAGCTCTTTCTATGACTCTTATGGGACCACTATCAGCCACCAGGAGCCACCTGCACTTACACTTGGGAATTGTATCAGATAAGTAGCTCTTGCTTTACTAGAAAGTCTCAGGACTTGGAGATTGTTGGATAGTTGGGTCTTCCTTGGCTATGATCTCCTTTGTTAGGTTTCATCTGTAGTGTAGTGATTCCTGCTGAGAGTTGTACATTTTCAAGCCCCAGTTTTAATGAGCTGGAGTTAATAAACTCCATAAACTAAATAAGTAGGGAAAGTGAGGCCCCAGCATGTTAAGTGTCAAGGACCAGGCATGATCTTAGGAGGTAAGAGGGCTGACTAGTCCAGTTTTTCTAGCCAGAGCTTTGACAGACATGTAAAGCTAGAGCCTTTCTGGTGTGACCACTGTGTCTTGCCTATGTATTTGAGAGACAGGACATCTGTTCCTTCTGAGTGAGTGCTTGTACCTGATCAGAATCTTTGAGCTTGGTGCTCATTGTTGTGCTTCTTGGATGAAAGGCTTGTGAGCACCTTGCTCCTAGCTCCTTGGCTGCTTCTCTCTTAACATTGGTTCAGCACACTTCATCCTGGTTATCTTCAGCTGTGTAGCAAGAAACCCCACCCAAAATATAAGAGTTTAGAAACAAGTGAAATTGCTTGTTTTACTTTGTTTCTTCTCACACATCCTCAACTTAGGTTGAGCTCAATGGGACAGACACTCTCTTCTCTATAAAATATTACCTGGGGTGTATGAGTCAAGATATGTCACATGACTGTGGGATTCATGCCAGGTGTGCTAAGGAACTCAGCCAACCCTGAAGCTGGTGCTTTAATTCTGCAACATGGGCTGTTGGGTGTGCACTAAGCATGAGTTTTAACAAAACCAGAAAAAAGCTGATGGCTGTGTCTAACCTAGTTTTGTTGGCTGCTCAGTATCATTTGTGCTATATAGCGAAACCTCCATTGTTGAACTCAATTCATCGCAAGTCCATGTACGAACACCACAAAGTTCCAGGACAGAATGTCGTTTCTCTATAAGAAATAATGGGGCTGGCCAGATAGCTCAGCAGATCAAAATACCTCCTTAAGCAAAGTGACAGCAACCAGGGTTAGATTCCTGGCTTGCTGGCCCCACCCCCAGGGCACCCTGAGACAATGATTGAGACGGGTGTGGTGGCGTGCGCCTGTAATCCCAGCGCTTGGGAGGCTGAAAGCAGGAGATCGCTATGAATCTGATCTGTGTAGTAGGACCCTGTAGACCCTATACTAAATACATAAAAAAAAAAAGAAAGCAAAGAACAAAGTAATTGGTTTTGAGGCCCAAAATTACACTTATAAATTAATTTTTTCCAGAACTATAGCACACTTTCCCATTAATTTTTTCTTCAACTGTATCATGGCTCTCAGTTTTCCTCTTAGTTTTACTGCTGGTGTCCCTGTCTTTGGAGCCATCATTAAGATATTTTATGCAAATAAAGTACAAATGAAGCACAATGATGAACTTTTTTTATAAAAAATGAACTAAGACAAGTGCTCTTTGTTCTGTTCATAGGAGCAGCACTTGGACAGAAATGTCACCCCCTTGTGTGCACTGCAAGATGCAGCCTGAACTCTTGGCCCACAAAGGTGTTTTCAGGTTGTGTTTTCATTTCCCCCGTCAAGCTAAGTCACAAGCGCTGAGCAGATATTTTTCAAACTTTGCTGTTCAAGTAGTAGACAGCTCAAGCTTGGGCTGTTAGACAATAAAAGTGTCACTATGTTTTATTTATAGATATAGATTGGTCCAATTCAAAGAGGAAGGGACTTGGACTTTTCCTTATTTTAGTAATGGAGTGGTGGTTTTCAGAAGGAGCTAGGATTGTGGACATTTTTGGAAAATTTAACTTGCCACTGAGAGCGTCCCCATGCATAAGGCACTGGACGCTGCATGTTCTGCCCGGTGTGCAGACTCTGGATTCCTCCAGGGAAGGCCTGTTTCCTGCATGGCACCTTCTGAATATGTTCTGAGCATGCTGCAGCTTTCATTGAATCCTTTGTGGGTACTAACTTCCTATTGAAAGCTTCATGTCCATGTTGCAGTTTTTGAATAAATTTTGAATTAATTTGCAGCATTCGGTTTTCACGTCTCTAAAATTAAGCCACAAGAGATAATTTCACAGGTCTCTTGAGCATTAAGATTCTTCTTTCTGTCTCTGTCTCACTCTTTTAAGATGGAAAATGTTTTATATATAGGCTATTTATTAGGTACAGTGAGGAATAGTCTCTGCAGCAACTGGCTTATAGTTTTCAAGAATATCAGTGCTATAAAAGACAAAAGAAGGCAGAATAACTGCCTCCTGTAAAAAGAGGACTAAGAACACATAGCACCTACAGGCAGCGTGCGATCTCGCATAGAGGAAAAACGTAAAGGACAACACTGGCACAACTGGCAAAATTCACACTGAGTACTATCAAACAATTGGCATTATGCAAATATGTGTGAAGTGTAAATAAGTTAATTTGAATCTATTTAATTTCAATACTTAGATGATTGACAGCACGGCAAGCATAAAAGTGAAGACTATATTCCAAATAAATGAGCTTCCACCAATCAGCATGCATAGGTTTAGCGAAAGGAAAGTGTTTAATCACATGTTCTCCCCCACACCCTTGAACCTTTGGAGCCTCCTGCAGAAATTGAGATCAGGGCTTTCCTGCCTGTACCTGACTGCCTTTTCTCTCAGCCCTGCAGGCAGTGTAGGCTCCAGGATGAGTCTCTTGACCTCTGCTTTGGCAATGACTGATCACACCCTGGCTCTACATTGTCACCATGGATGGGCTGTGCTTCCTCTCTACTGCCTTTTGCAGTCTCCCCTGACCTCCTTTTGTCTGCACAGCTCTAGAGTGGCTCCCTTTCCACTGACAGTTCCTTCACTCCGGGGACTCTGATCTGTTGGGCTATACACCAAGGGGGGAATCTTACGAGTCCTGGGTCTTCATGGTCCTGTTTGTATAGCGTGAGAATCTTATTCAATTAAAGGGGTGTTATTCATCTCCATGTCTTCTCCAACTTAAAGTCTATCATGCAGCCATTATAAACTTTAACTGTCACAAGAATTAAGCAGATGAGAAATACGAAGGAGGTTCTTTATACTCACTAACAGAGCAAGCTTTGAGCTTGCCCCACCACACCCAACTTGCTCGTCACTTGGGTTCCAGGCAGACTCACGTTTAGGCCCCTGATAGCCTCCTGTCTGCAGTTACCTTTCCTTTCTCCTCCCTTTTTCTAAGTTCTCCATCATGAGACTCAGTGCTCTTTACTTGCCCCCTCTCCTGTTCTTCAGGCTATTTTCCTGTTCATTTCTGGTTCTGCTCTGGAATCTGCAGTACAGGAACAGTCCTGGTAGTGATAAAGCATAAGTGGGAAAAAGTGAGGAGATGAACTACCCACAGGAATCAATTTTCTGAGTAGAAAGAGAAAAGAAACTAGATACACTTATAATGCAACAGAAAATGGTCCGTCCCCCCAGCCAGTGTACTTCAATTTCTTATTTGCCTTGTTGAAGTTGCAGTTGCTTCTGTTTCCTAGAAATGGCTGGTTCCTGTGATATGTAGTTGGTCACTGTGATGCACACTGAATAAGCCAGTCCTCACTGGACAAGCCACTCTGCTCTGTACTTCCTGCTTGCTTATCCCATATAAACTCTAGACCGCCAGAGGTCGGAGGCTGGTATTCTAGGAGTGATCTTGATCAGTGTCCATCACTGTAAATAAATCTGCCTCCAAATCCTAGGCGTCATTTCAGGGTTGCTGTTCGCCACTGCATCATGTTAATATTTTTCTGTTTGGCTCCTTTGAAAATAGGAAATACTGAAGTACCACCTCGGTAACATGAATGAATGTTTCTTCCATGATCAGTGTTCAAAAATGGTCTTTTTACATCTAATCAAATCTGTCCGAGTCCAGCTAGTGCAGTTGGAACAATGGGACTAAAAAAATAACCCAGGATTCCTCTGTCCTAAGAGAGGTAGAAGAGAGCAGAATGAAAACCCAGGAAACATTTGAAGTTCTGGGCCAGAGCACATGTCCTTTAGATCTCCTGGCCTAATGCTCAGTCATCATCGTCTTACTTGAACTTTAGCAAGGTTTCATAAATATGTACTGCGTCTCATACATATAGTACCGACCAGAGTGAATTCCGAGGCAGCCATCCATGTCGAAAGGCCCTGAAATGACTCAACACTCTATTGACATTTCTGTTAGTCTTACTTAAAAACCTAATGGGAAGCGCTTGGGCTGTGGTGCACATTTTCAAATTCTAAACGCTGTTCAGTACTTTCTACTTTCCTGTCGTCTGGACACCTCTTTTCTGTTCTTGCCATAGAACATGGAACTTACTGTGAGCATCCCTTCCTGTGATCTTCAATGAATGGTGTTGCTTTTCACTTGCAATTTGACTGTACATTTGCCATTCTTTCTTCACTGTACCCACGAGCCTGGAATCTATCTGGGGAATCCATATGCAGTAACAGTATGGATTTAAAGCAACTTGAATTTCTACAAGCAGTAGAATGACTGCTTTACAAAGTCAATGAGATGTCAAATACATTTTTGTGACTTCTCCCTGTGCAATCCACTCCTTCTTGTGTTTATTAGAATCCTGAATTTTTACCACATAAGAGAATGAGAGAGGAAATAGCTATTGATCTTACAACCCTGCATCAACATTGTACCTGTCCTGACTGCTGTGAGAACAGAGGGGCAGTTTACCTTGCTTGGATCTTCCATGCCAGGCACACTGCCAGGGCAGAGACCGTGGAGTGCCGTGCCTCTGCAGGCATTCCCGGTGCCCTTATAGAACACACACT
The DNA here is from genome assembly GCA_004027165.1 of Ctenomys sociabilis. Classification (NCBI taxonomy): domain Eukaryota; kingdom Metazoa; phylum Chordata; class Mammalia; order Rodentia; family Ctenomyidae; genus Ctenomys; species Ctenomys sociabilis. Next base: position 69,765 of record PVKA01006328.1, read on the forward strand.
GGAGCTACCTATGGAGCCTTCAGACTTGGAGCTGAGCGATTTAGAAGTCAGACTATTTGTATAAACGAGTCACTTGGGTGTCACTTGGGAGTGATTCACTACATGGCGTGAATATTCCATTTAAATATAGGTTCAGTGTTTTCCACCTTGATTTTTAAAGATTAATTAAAATTCAAGATTTTCACATCATAGCTCCTGTTTGTAAGATGCTGCCTGCAAACTAAAATATCAGAAGTACATGCGAGTCAGACTTAAGATGTTTATCATCAAATAGCACCTCATTCCATCACTAGCAGTTTGAAAGCTCAGTCCCAGAACTGAGCTTTCTGCAACTGGGGCCACTTCCTACAGTTATTTCAGCCATAAACTATGAATTCCCCTTTCACCTACCACTCCCTATGGGTTGAAGGAAGTCAGAAACTCAAACACCAAATGCCTTCTTTGTGGGTAGAAGGGAATGTTGCTACCCTTGTGTTTAATTGCATGTTTAATGTGAAAGGGGGTACAAATGTAATGTAAAAATACATGTGTAAAGGATAATTATCAGCTAACACAGTATTGCCAGGTCAGAAAACCAAATATGCTCCAAAGGTGTTCTGTGTTCTATTCATCTCACCCCTTTCTCTCTCCTCCAGAATGTTGGCCATTACAAATGGTGTGATAATTATTCTTTTGCTTCTCTTTTCAGGTTTATAACCTACACATGTACCCTAACATACACTATTTATGTTTGCCTGTTTTGTGCTCTGTATATCTTGCATGCGTTCTATGATCTGTCTGTTTGTGAGTCACATGATTGAGAGAGATCCATGTGTATTCTTGGGTGCAATTGTGAAGTGTTTCTTCTATTGTATAACATATTTCTCTATTCTAGTGCCTGTAGAAATTCAAGTTGCTTTAAATATATTCCTATTTTTAATAATTTTATATAAAATGTATGCTCTCTTCTGGAACACAAATGCAAGAACATTTTTAAGGTATGTTGTATATAATAAAATTGTTGACTTGTAGGATGGGTACATATTTTATTTTGTTATTTAAATTTCTTGAAAATGTTGTTTGCTAAAGTGGTAAGTTTCTCTGAATTGTTTTTGCATGACTACTATTCCAATTTATGTCCCACAAATTATATATATATATATATATAATTTCTTATTGCTTCACTAAAATTATTAGGTCATGCCTAACATTATTCTAAGATTCTTATTTTTTCCCCAATAACTACCTGCTAACTTTTCCTTGACATATTAAGTTACAGGTATTGTTAAGAAAAATAGTTCAGATTTTGGATTTTTTAAAGAATCCCATATTACCATATTTTGATCTGGAGTGACCCCAGTGTCTTAATAATAATTTAGGGATTCTTAGAGTATACATTTTTCTGAGATTTAATAATATAAGAAAAGCATTTTATCATTACAAATTAGAAGATTTTTTTAAATAAAACCAGTTAGTATGTTTCTATCTTGGCAATGTAAACTTTGATTACAAGTTTTACAATTCAACTATTGCCTTGCAAACAAATATTTTTTCAAAAAATTAATTAAAAAAAAAAAGAAACAAAAGCTCAAAACAACAACAAAACCTCCTCCCCTAAAATTCCAAAACAATATGATAGGTGGCTAGCTATAGTCAGCACATTGCATATTGTTATCTTCAAATCAGTTACTCAGAGTATACGATATCAGCATTTAATTGTCTAAATAATTCACTTTATATACTTCAACAAACTGAGAGAAATCAGCATGATAGTTATCTTAACTTTCTTTTACACTCTCTCTCTCTCTCTCATACTTTTTCCCATTCCCCTAAACCAGTTTGTTTTTCCTTTTGAAGTTTCTTCCCATTTTCCAATATCTATTATATTTTGGATCATACTTATTCTTTCAACTTCTCACATGAGGGAGACAACAATATGATGTTTACACATTTGAGTCTGTTTTATTTCACTTCTGAGTGTAGTCTCAAGTTGCATCCATTTACTTATAAAAGTCTCCTATTTAGCCTTCTTTATGGATAATTAATATCTATTACATAAAAATACCACATCTTTTTTATCCATCCCTTGGTTGATGGGCATTTGGGCTGTTTCCAAGATCTAGCTATTACAAATTGTGCTTCTATATGCACAGTGCACATATACGTCGGTGTCATGAGTTTTTAATACTTCTAGGAAGATACCAGAAAGAGAATAGCTGAGTGGAGCAGGACCACATGGCGTATCAGTCTATACTCCCACCAACAATGAAGAAGAGTCCCTTCTTTCCCACTCCAATTACTGCATGAGGCTTTGGGCAGAAAACTGGACAGGAACTGTAACAGCTTATCATAGGTGGTTTTTATGAGATTTGGATAAATGCCATCTATTCTGATTTTCTATAGGATTATTTTTTATTATGAATGAGGGCTGCATTTCATCAAAAGCTTTTTCTGCATTTATTGAGATAATCATATGATTTTTGTCTTTGACTCTTTTAAAATGGTGTATTATATTTTTTGATTTACATATGTTGAATCATTCCTGCATCCCTAGATTAAATTCTCCTTGGTCATGGTGAATAATCTTTCCTGTCTTTTATGTGTATTTGGTACGAGTCTCACTACACACGTTGCACTCATAGTGATCCTCCTGTTTTCAGCCTCCCCAGAGCTGGGGTTACAGGTATGCTCCAGCACACCCAGTCTCAGTGACCAGCTCAATGCACCCAGGGTGGGCCAGTGTTATGCGTGGTTCTGGGGGTGGAATGCAGGTCCCTGTGTTTCTCTACACAGGCGCTTAATACACTGAGCCATCTTCTGGGCCCTGATGGTGAAGAATCTTCCTGATGATTTATTCAGTTTGCTAGTATCTTACTGAATACTTTCGCATTTCCGTACACTACAGACACTGGCTCATAGTCCCCTGGGTCAGCTGGTCCTTCTGCAGTTCTGGTATCAGGATAATATTTGCTTCCAGGAATGAATCGGGGGTATTGCTTCCCTTTCAAGTTCATTAAAGTGTTTAACAAGTGTTAGTATTAAATCTTCTCTAAATTTTTTATAGAATTCAGCAGTGAATCTATCAAGGCTTGGGCTTTTCTTTGTTAAGATTTTTAACTATCTTTTCAGTTTCATTGATTGATATCATTTTATCTAGGATTATTGTATTTTCTTGATTCAACTTTGGTACTTCATATGTACCTAAGCACCAGCCCATTTCTTCTGCATTTTCCATCTTATTAGAATACAGGTTTTCAAAGTAGGTATAGATAATCTTCTGGCTTTCTGCAGGATCTGTTGTGGTTTCCCCCCTTTCATTCCTAATTACATGTATTTGGGTCTTTTCTTTCCTTATTCTTTAAGAGAATAAAAAAAAGTAAAAAAAATAGAAATGTTGCAGAATTTCACTAAACAAAATGGTAGAAATTCATCAATGGTTTTTATATTGCATAGTGTTGTCTTCAAATTAATTGTTCATATTAGTAGATACAAACATGTGACTTGGTATAAAAAATTAAAAATAAAAACATTGAAGCATATATAAGGGTTTATTGATTTGATTGAACTTTACAAAGATCCACCTTTCAATTAATTACTTCAATTACTTCTTTGTGTTGCATTTTTAATGTCTCTTATGCATTAATTTCTGCTGATATTTAAAATTGCTTCCCTTCTATGAGTTTTTGGCTTAGTTTGCTCTTCTTTTTCCAGACATTTGAGATTCAACATTATCTTGCTTATTTGTGCTTGTTTTATTTTCCTGACATTGATATTGAGTGCTATAAATATCCCTCTTAGGACTGTTTTCAGTAAGTCCCAGAAGTTCCGGTATGTTGTATTGTCATTTAATTGTAGAAATTGTCTAATTTATGCTTTAATTTCATTTGTGACCCATTGGTTGTTCAGGAAGGTGCTATTTAATTTCCATGTGTTTATGAATTCTTGTGGTTTCTTTTACCACTGATTTTCAACTTCATTGCACTATGGTCTGCTAATATGCATGGGATAATTTAAATTCCTTTGCATTTACTTATTTACTCAAGTGTGTTCTATATGGTCTGTTCTGGAGGATATCCCATGTGCCTCTGGGAAGTGTATTCTGATGTTATAGGGTGAAATACTCTGTAGACACATACTATGTCCATTTGTTGAAAAGTTTGGTTCAGTTCTATTATTTCATTATTGATTTTTTTTTATCTAATTAGTCTGTCTTTTGGTGACAGTGCAGTACTGAAATGCCCCAATACATTTGTATTAGTGCTCATTTGATATTTCATGCCCATTAATACTTGTTTTATATAGCTGGCTACAATGGTAAACAAATCTTAATGATGTTGGAAATTTACAAGTTGTTCTATTGGTTTTGATTGACAAATCAGTCCTAATATTATGAAAAGTTATACGAAGTGCAAAGTAACAGGATCTCTTCTAAATCTCAAGAGATTTAATGTTTTCATATATTTGCATGTGAAGCAAGGAGTGCAAGCTTTATAAAAATACATAATAAATCTACATTTATCTTTTTCAGATATGCAATCTAGTAATTGGAAACTAATTTCCCTTGGTTAGAAAATAGAGTTAATTCCTGACACAGCAACAATTTGTCTTATTGTGGTGTGATATTTGTAGAGACCTAAAATAGCAGCTGAGATGAACCCTTTCGGCTTATGGGATTTTGAAAAGAAAGGTTAAGACTACTTTGTGCAACTGTACACATTAGCATAGACCTTCACTTTAGCCAGAGTATAGGAGCAAAACGTGGGTTCTTAGTAAAATAAGCTGTTGAAAACAAAGAGACAGGACTTGAAATAATGAAGAAGAGCCTTTCACTCTGTTCCTCTGAGCTCTGGAAGCTGAGAGCTCCCCTGAGGCATTATTTAAAATGAGCTTTGAGTGAAGAGAGGCTGTGAAGGTCCAGGGCAGTGGTAATTTTAAGACTTATCCAAAGCATGTGGGTGTTAAACAGTCACTGGCATCTCCACACAGGTAACACCATCCTTTTGGTTTATTCAGATGATAAGAGTGAAATTAAATAAAGAGGCAGGTGAATATTCGGCTATAGGTTCGCAGCAAATGGTTCACATTCATGGATTATCTACTGTGCAGAGAAGCCAAGAACAAGGGACTCATGATCCTTACTCTCAAGAGTTCCTACTATGAGTACTAACTGCAAAATGTGGTGTACACCACAGAAGGATCTAAATAGACCTTACAAATAAGTTTTGCATATATGTCAGCCAAGGGTTACTACTGTTGCTTGAGAATTCAAAAAACATGCATGTACTTGCATATGTTTGCTCTACCAATACTATGAAAAAATATCTATCTTCTACAACATTTTCTAGAAGATATGGAAATTAAATGTTTCAACACTATTGGACCTAACCAAATTGTCAACATACAAATAACTGATTTTTTGCAAAAATTTTTTGCAAAAAAACCATTCTATGGAAGGATAGTTTTCTCAACAAATGGTTCCAGAGCATTTGGATATCCATAGGCAAGAAAAAACAAAAAAAAATTTTGACATAAGACTCATACCTTACAGAAAAATTAATCAAAATTTGACCATATAAATGTAAAAGGCAAAATTACAAAATATTTGGAAGAAAATATTGAACAAAACGTTAATGTCTAATGGCTTATCGATATGAAACCCAAAGCATGATCAATAAAAGAAAAAATCTATAAACTAAGAAAAGTTTAGAAATTTGTTTTGTGAAAACTCTCATTAAGAGGAGGAAAGGACAAATAAGGGGAAAAATGGTGAAAATCACATACCTGACAAAGAGTTCATATCTAAATATATGAAGTATTTGCTGAGCTAGTTATGGTAATCCATTCTGTAATCTCAGTACTAAGATAAGGATTAGCATAAAATGGGGCTGAGACAGGAGGATTGGGAGTTCAAGCCTAGCCTGGGCAGCTTAGTGACTTGGCAAGGTGGAACAGAGATTCATCTCATGGTGGGAGGAGAGGAGAAGAGGGGAAGGGAGGGGAAGAAAGGGGGTCGGACAGGACCGGGATGGGACGGGACAGGAGGGGAGAGAGACTTGAGTCCTAGTGTTCCTCCGAGGGCGTTAACATCTTTAACTTCTTGAGGTCTGCACTGCAGCTTTAGTTCCATTCTTGTAACCTGTACAACTTAGTCACTTAGCAGGACCTTGTCTCAAAATTTAAAATAGGACTGGAGCTACAGTTTTGAGCAAAGGGTCTGGGCTCAATCCCTAGTTCTGCATCACACACACACACACACACACACACACACACACACACACACACTTCATTTAACTCAAAAGTTAATGAAAGAAATAATGCAACTATAAAATGGGCAAAGAGATGATTCTCACAGAAGAGAGTATACAGATGGAAAATATACGCATATCATTGGTATCCATCAAAAAACTGAAAATTAAAACTACAATGTACAATTATTGCAAAACTGTAAGAATAGCAAAAGTAAAAAATAATGACAATACCAAATGCTAGAAAGGATGGAGACAAACTGGACTTCTTATACATTTACTTACTGATAGGAACATAAGGTGTTGTATGCCGTGACTTGGGTCTGGAAGCTCCCCCAAAGTTCCTGCAAGTCTTCAGAGGCGGCTGGATCTAGAGTGGGTGAAATTGGAATTGATCATGGCGCAACGCTAGAATCAAGGGTGCTAGGTCTAAGGGTGTGAGTGCTACTGCTCTAAGTAGCCTGGATAAGATATAAGGAATAAAAAAACCTGTGGCTGTCCTTTGCTTTCTTGCTTTGCCCTTCTTTGCTTGCCATAAACTGTTTTCTGTGATATGTCTCTGGATCTGAAACATTTACAAGCTGTGAGTTAAATAAACCTTTCCACCTTTTAACTTTGGGTGTCAAGTATTTTGTTGCAGTTATGACAGAAAAGAAACTAAGACTATATAGCAATATTAGAAAGTAACTTGAAAATTTATTTTTTAAAATAAACACGCATTTATGATGTAACCCAGCGATCATACTCCTGGAAACATATCTTAGAGAAATGAAAATTTATAGCCACACAAAATCTGTGTATAATGGAATAGGTGAAATATCCTTCACTAAGAGAATAATATCTGAATTATGGAATATTCTTAACACATAACACTACTCAGAAATAAAAATGATGTAATATTATATGAAACAATTTAGACTTAGCCTTAAGGGTAGAAAAAAGCCACTCTGAGAAGAGCATATGCCATGCACTTCCACTTATGTAACATTCCTAAAGGGGTGGAGTTAGAGATGGAAATCAGATTATAATTTGCCAGGGGTTGGGAATAGCAGAGGAGAACATGGCTGTGCTGTCAGGGCTACCGGGGAGTAGGATGAGGAACCAGCGGACAGGCTGGTTCCGACTGTCACAGTGGTAGTGGCACACACAGATCCTTGCGATAAACTATCACAAGAATATCCACACACATTTCACTGCTGTCGATTTCCTGGTCTCAGTCTTATACTAGTTTTAAAAAGTTACTTAGAGAAAATTGACGGGGGTGGGAGGGGGTCAGGGAGATGGTTCAGTAGAAGAAGCACTTGCCTGGCGAGCTCAAGGACCTGAGTTCAATCCCTGGTACTACAAAAAAAAAAAAAAAAAAAAAAAAAAAAAAAAAAAATTGAGGTATGGATACACAGGCTATGTTAGATTTCTATCACTCTATCACTGTGACAAAAGGAAGAAATGTGTATTTTGGCTCCTCCCTTCAGAAATCTCAGTCCAAGGCTGTTAGCTCTATTGTTCTGGGCCTGCAGTGGAGCAAAGCTCAGGGCTGGGTAGGACATGGCTGAGCAGAGAGGCTCACCTCGTGGTGGCTGGAGGTGCACAGAAAGAGTGAGAGGCCTGCGCCCTGGTGCGCCTCCCAGGGGTGCTCTTAGCAGCTGAGTTGCACTCTCACAGATTCATGGTTGCCCTTTGTGGAAATGCTGGCAGGGACTCTGCCCCTGACACATACTTCAGAGCCTTTCAGGGCTTTCCTCAGCAATTGTGGTGGAAGCCCTTCTGACCGCAGTGCCATGAAGGTCTGCTGCCAGCAGGTCTGTTGTACTAGGGCTGACACAGCTTCTGAGTGCCTGGACGGCGAGGGTGGTGTGACGAATGCTGGGGAAACAATGCTTTCGGCAGCTCCGGGCATGCAGGGCATAATTTTTTTTTTCCTATTCTCTCTATAAACCTGGCTAAAGGCAGCCAGCAGTGCCCATGCTAAACTCTGATATGCTGTACTACCTTAAAATTTCCTTCCTATCTAAAAATTGCCATATTGCTCTTATCACATTTAAACTCAACTTCACACAAAATCTCAGAACATGGGTAAAATGCGATACAAGCGGCCTGCCATCCGGGTCTCAGGAGGGCCCTGCTTCCTGTCTGAAGCCTTCTCAGCACAGCCCTCATCGTCCAGGTCCCTAGCAGCATGTGAGCTTATACCAGGAGGCCCACAAGCTGTGCTTGCAGCGTTCTAAGGTCTCCCCAGGCTGTTCCCCCAAGCTGGCTCCCACCAGCAGCTGCAAGACCGCGTGAGCTCCGGGGCCTGACACAGCCACAGCAGCAAGCACACGTCCTGTGCTAGCCTTCTGTTAGTCACTGTTCAGTCACTACGACAAGCTAACAGAAGAAGCCTTACAGGAAGCAGGCCTCGGCTTGGCTCACAGTTTTCCTCAGGGCTGCTGGGGGTAGGGGCTGGGCCCAACTGTCCTTCAGGGATGTGCTCCTAAGGACCTACCTGCTCCATTGTCTAGTTTCTACCACCTCCCAAGAATGCCTCCCGGGGAACCAAGGCTTCAGTGTACAAGACAATCTAATTTGAACCAGGTCATGGGACCTCTCAATAGTATTTCGTCAATTTATTATCTGCAAATAATATATGAAGAATTCAGTGAGCTAGTTATGGAACCCATTCCTATAATCTCAGTACTAACATAAGGATTAGTCCAAGGTAGGGCTCAGACAGGAGGACTGCAAGTTCAAGCCCAGCCTGGGCAGCAGAGATTATCCTCTGGAAGCAATCCTTCAGAGGAAGATGACCAATGACTAAAATTACTAGGAAAACTCAGGATACTGCTGGATCAAGTTGAAAATTCTTACGTGATGATCGAGAAATGCTATGGATTTTAGCCCATCTAGCATGAATTGTAAATAATACATATGCCCACTTCTCTCTATCCAAAGTACAAATTTTTAGTTTTTAATTAGCATAATTTATACAAATTTCCAATTCTATCAATAAAATTGCCCGATTTCTCTCCCTCTGTCAATTACTGAGTAAATTTGTTCAGTGTTCTTCGAAACAAAATATATAACGAAGGGAGGTAAGTGAACATGCAGCCTGCAGTGATTTCCTAAGGTGAGGGGTGAGTGGGGGCTGGTAATAATGCTCAGCCAAGTTGGACGCTTTTAATAATGCTGAGAATTACTGTTATGATCTATGGAGCATTTGTTTTCTGTCAGCTGCCTTGAAATCGCTCCCCACTACGTTTTTCTAACGTCCTTTTCAACCTCTCAATGATTTTAGGATGGGGATACATATTAATTTCATCATATAAGTGAGTCAAGCCCCAGGAACACTGAATACCTTGTGGAGTCTTTGAGTCTGGGAAGCCTTACTTGTCAGCTTTTTGTCGCTGGGACATGGGGCCTAACACTAGAAAGAGAGCTTCATTAGGGTCACTGTTCCAGGCCACCATTAACTGCCTCACAGCAAGAATATCGTGGCAGAAGAGGAGTAGAGATCAGCTGCTCAGCTTGTGGCTTCCGGGAAAGCCCAGGTCCAGGGGCCAGTTGTAATGCTGAAGAGCATGCTCCAGAATCCACCCACACCCACACAGAAACATCCCTTATCAATTCTCTTGATGGCTCTCGAGCTGCTAATTCAGCTCAATTGTCACAGCAGTAGCACGCCAGGCATTCACGGTGAGCTGGGTCTGATTCCCAAGCTACTGCTCTCATCTGTGCACTGAACCACGCTTCCGTTTCTCACGTACACATCTACTGTCTCCTCTCGTATTTGTCTACATCTGTATCTATATCTGGATAATCTGCATCGATGTCATGTTTGGTACTAACAGTGATAAACTAAGTCAAAAATCAGAATCCTGTGAATAAGAGAGTAAGGCTAAAGGAAGTATCTGGAAACCATAATTTTCAGTAAAATGGTAACTATTTAGGGCTTCAGATATGAATTTGAGACTCTTGGTGTGGAAGGAAACAGAACAATTTGATCACTCACAGTGCTTATAAGCTAAAATGGTTCATTATGGAAAGTTTCACAGACAGTTTAATGTGATGGCTTTAAGGAAAAACAGCAGGGTGATGGAGAGAAATGTGTTCCTCATCAATGATTCTAGAGCACAGGCTCCTACTTCTCTGGGATAGTTAGCAGAGGCTTTCAAATTACATCCGTGCTGGTTTTGGAGCAGCTTCCTGGGGGACACGGCCTTCTGTTGAGAAATCTGCCATCGTGCATGTCACCAATGAGACCATGCTAATGCATATGTACAGATGAGCATCTTTCAGATGTGTTAGAAGGCGAAAAGACCAAAAAACATCTGTTGTATGTAAAGGGAGAAGCAGGAGTCCTTTATTCATACATGTATACTAAAAGCAGTTCCGCATATGTGGTACAGCTTGTGTCTGGATATGCCCCAAAGCCTCTTGCCATTACGGGGAGTTGGGGCTGTTCAGAGGTGGCTGAATCTGGTTTGCGATTGTCTCATGGTTCAATGCTGGGGTTACGCATGCTAGAGCTGCACTCACCCTGGCTCAGGCAGCTGCATTCAATACACGGGGTAGAAAGGCTTTTCTCGCTCTCTCCTCATGCCTGCTTTTGCTGTCTTCTGCTGCTATGAACAGATGCCCCTGTGTCATGTGCACCCTACCTCAGAGCCAGCCGATTACGGACTGAAACCTCCACATACTGTGAGCTGAATAAACCCTTTCTCCTTTAACTTTGAGTGTTGGGTACTTTTTTCAGCAGCAAGCAAAAAGTAACTGAGATAATGTGTCATATTTAAAAGTTAGATGAAACAGAAAATGAACTGCATTATTATGTTGGGGAAAATGGGTGAAAATTAGGTATTATTGCACCCCAGACACTGTGTTAACTTTACACTTAGTATTCAATTTAGTACAAATCAAAACTTCGCAAAGTAGCAGTAAGACTCATTTCGCAGTGGAGGAGATGAGCTCATAGTGACTGAATAACTTGCTCAAGGCATCCAGCTACTCTGTAGGACTTAAGAGACAGAAGGCAGCAGATGGGAAACAGGAGCACCTTATTCTTAGATGTGCCCAGCTCAGGTGATCACTCTAAAACGGCGGAGAAAAAGACAGGAGAGATTCCAGCTCCTGTGCGTTTGGTCCAGGGAGCTGGTCCTGGGCATGAAACTCCTCGGTAGGCAGAAGGAGAACCAAGGCAGGCTTTGTTCAGGCTAGGACAATTTTGCATCTTGGTGTCCCTGTTTGGACATAGCAGGATGTTATGGGACCTGGTGGTTGTAAAATTTCACTCAGAGGGACAAAAGTTACAATTTCACAACAAAGTTCTAGGATAGAAAGAAACACAAGTGCATTCTGGATCAAAGCCAGTTTCCTTCCATGAGCTCCAGCACCTCTGGAGCACAAGTAAGGAGGAAAATAAAAATAACTGATTAAAACATGCTCTCCAGAAGCTTATGGACTAAGCATGGGATGGAGACAAGATTAAAAGCACTACAAAATGCCCAGAGGCTGAAGGAATTTGTTTTATAAGACCTGAGTTCTAGTTTCAAGGAAGTTTCAGAATCATCAGTGTTTGAGCAGGGTTGAAAAGATGGCTAAGACTCTAAAAGACACCTCTGTGTGAGGGACAGTGCTGGAGAAGGGTGGGTCTCCTGCCAGGCATCTTCAGAGGCCTCAAATTACTGCAGGTTACTTGGAAAGCTTTGGCTTAAGTCAGGAAGGGGTCAGAGGTGAGGTTTGAAGTTCAAGCACATTCTGGAATGCATATCTCTGCAATTCCATACCCTACCTTACATTCTTAGCACAACAAAAGGATCAAAGAACGCTTAGCAGAGGGATTCTGATGTGTAAAATTCCATCTGCTGGTCTAGCAATCTAAGACTTCAGATATGAAAGGGGGATTGTGAAGAAGTGGCCAGCAGAACTGGGTCTTTGGATCTCAAGCTCCTGTTTCCTTCTTCTCTCCTATAATCATTCCACTGTGGCAAAACCAGACCCTTACTTCCTGGTGACTTGGCAGTGCCATTTGATGGAAATTAAAGAAGCTTATTTTGCTTGCAATAAGACTTCTCTCATTTCTTTCTGAAGTAGAGATTCATGATTTGGACCTGGAAGCTGAAAGGCGTGACGCTGCCACGGAGAGATCGTGGATGAGAAACAGGGTGGTCACAACTAGCGGTAAAGCGGAGGATGAAGCCGAAGCCCACCTTTGGGCTTACTCTTCTGTTTTTTACGCCTAAGTTTTCTGGAAGGCGTGGGTTAGAGATAAACTCTCAATAAGTTTGCCAATACGCATGCCTAATTATATAATGAACTCTTCAGCCAATGTGGTAAATGCACATAAGAAATAGAAATTGTTTCAGAGCAGGTTTAAACTCTGCTCAGAAATGCCTGTCGCTCTCATTGCTATTTCAGAAGACATCTGAATTGTCCTAAATTTCTGAGCTGTGCTCCCATTGTGAGGTTTTGCTGCCTCACCCATCCCTACCTACTATGACATACTGCCCAGCCAGCCAGAATAAAAGGCTGCACTGCGTGAGATGGGCTCAGTCAGAGAGGCAGCGCCTTTTTGAAGCATCTGACTTTCATTCGGGAATCTCCTCTTGCAGTGGAAGAAATCTCAGTTGAGAAAGCCAGGTGAGTTTCAGAGGACACCTGGGGTGTAAAAAGAGGAGAAAGAAAATACAAGTAATGTGAGGAAGGAGGAGGTGGAGGAATTGAAAAGGAAATTAAAGTGAGAAGGTTTCAATACTCAGACAGAGAGAAGATAAAATGTGAAAATAGAAAAGAGTTGTATTTGTTTCTTTTAGATGGAGCTCTGTTCTGAACTTTAGAGTTCGCATAATTGCATCTCAAAGAAGATGCCATGTTTGAGACCTTAACTGGGGACTTTGTTTGCAGCATTGTTGTTGCTTATAATGCTGTTTCATGACCAACTCAACCTGTTACATCTGGAGTTTAATGGAAGGCGGGAGGGTAACACCCTAATAGAAATCCGACAGACATTTTTGGTAACTCTTATGCTTCTAATTTTTTTTCTAAGTTTTCTTGAAGGTTTGAGTTAGTAATAAACTCTCAGTAAGCTTCTCAAAAATTATACATAAGAACTTTAACACTTAACAGGTCAAGTACATATAAGGAAAGGAAAAGTTGGCCAAAGAGTAAAATTTTGGGGAAAAATACCTTTGATGATAGTTACTTATGTGATGTTAAACTAGTCCTATTAGTGACATTTGGCTTTTGTAAAATATTGCAGTTCATACTGCATTGTGAGTGTAGAAGGCTTTTTGCTCTCTTCTTGGCTCTGTCTTGGGGTCTAAGCGTGGCCTGCTCCTTCCTAGATAAGAGCTATGTTAGATGATGTGGCCTTTGTTTAGGTGACAAATGTTTGTATTAATATTTTAGGAAATTTACAATGGATGACGAACAAAACCTGATGGGTGATACGTAAGTAATGTGAACAATCAGGGCGTTCAAGAGTGGGATGAGGACATTAGGGGCAGTCTCCAGAATCCAGCCAGGAGGGAGATCTCAGTTGTGTAGGAAAGCATCTCCCCTAGCTTGGGAAAGGTTCCTAGGGAGAAATAACTTTGGCCTCAGTTCTCTGTATTTCAAGAGACTATAATGGGGTTTTCAGGGACAGACAATGCCTCACACATAGAACTGATTTTTGTGAGGAAAAGATCCATTCTTCCCTTGTCTTCTAATCAGTCTAGGTTCCTGCCTGCCTGTCTGATTTTTCCCTCTTTAAATATTTTATGGGTATTGTTTAGATTCCACATACCTCATATAACATTTTTGAAAATAAAATTATTGGTTTCGATACTCAGACAAAGAGAAGATAAAATGTGAAAATAGAAAAGAGTTGTATTTGTTTCTTTTAGATGGGGCTCTGATCTGAACTTTAGAGTTGGCATAATCGCATCTCAAAGAAGATGCCATATTTGAGACCTTAACTGGGGACTTTGTTTGCAGCATGTTGTTGCTTATAATGCTGTTTCATGACCAACTCAACCTGTTACATCTGGAGTTTAATGGAAGGCGGGAGGGTAACACCCTAATAGAAATCCGACAGACATTTTTGGTAACTCTTACGCTTCTAATTTTTTTTCTAAGTTTTCTTGAAGGTTTGAGTTAGTAATAAACTCTCAGTCAGTTTCTCAAAAATTATACATAAGAACTTTAACACTTAACAGGTCAAGTACATATAAGGAAAGGAAAAGTTGGCCAAAGAGTAAAATTTTGGGGAAAAATACCTTTGATGATATTTACTTATGTGATGTTAAACTAGTCCTATTAGTGACATTTAGCTTTTGTAAAATATTGCAGTTCATACTGCATTGTGAGTGTAGAAGGCTTTTTGCTCTCTTCTTGGCTCTGTCTTGGGGTCTAAGTGTGGCCTGCTCCTTCCTAGATAAGAGCTATGTTAGATGAAGTGGCCTTTGTTTAGGTGACAAATGTTTGTAT
>PVKA01006329.1:0-60068 GCA_004027165.1 Ctenomys sociabilis
GTTTGGTCCATTCACTCTATGATGTTGTTTAATGTTTCTTTGTTAACATTTTTCATCTCATGGTTTATCTTTTGATTGCAGTAGAGTATTAAAGTCATTGATTATTATTGTATTGGCACCTTGCTGCACCTTTGAGTAGGGTTTGTTTTAAGGAATTGGATACTGTCACATTTGATGCATGTATATTTACAATTGCTATATCTTCTTGGTGGTTTATTGCCTTTAGCAATACACATTGGCCCATTTCATCTCTTCTGATTGATTTCTCCTTGAAGTGTGCTTTGTCAGAAGTGGGTGTGACTATTCCTGCTTGCTTTTGTTCCATTTGTACAGAATATTTCCCAACCTTTCACTTTAAATCTGTCTGTGTTTATCTGTACAGTAACTTTTAACTGGAATTAAGAACATTTACAGGTAAAAATGATGTATTATTTGATAATAATAAATGATAATTTAAGATATTATTTCCTGTCATTTTGTTGATTTTCTGATGTTTGATTTTTTTCTTAAGTCTTGATAGCCTATCCATACTTCCTCTTCTTTGTGTAAGATTCCTTTAAGTATTTCCTGCGTGTTGGTTTAATGGTGATTAACTTTTTTTAGTTTATTGTTATCTTTAAAAGTCTTTCTTTCTCCTTCAATTTTTGAAGGGTATCTTTGCTGAATAGAAAGTTCTGAGTAGACAATTTTCTTCTGGACTTTGAAATATGACCTGCCTTCCCATCTGCAGAGTAGCCTGAAGTAATTGTGATGTGTTTGCCTCTATGAGTGGAGTGACTTGGCATTTCTTCCTTGCTGCTTTCAATATCTGTGTTCTTTACATTTGCCAATTTTAACTGTCATGTGATGTGGGAAGTTTTTTGTCATGACTGTTTTATGGTTCTGAATGCTTTCTGTACCTATACATTTACTATTACTAAGATTTTGGATTTTTTTTTATTAATTAGTTTAACAGATTTTCTATGCCTTAGTCTGAGCTTTGCACACAAAAACTTTACAAATCTGATCTTTTAACCATGTCCAAATGTTCTTTGATATTTTGTTCATAATTTCAATTTTTTTCTCAGTGTCTGCATGCAATATCTTCTGAATCTTATTTCAAATTCTGAAATTTTGTCTTCTGCTTGACCCTCTCTATTCATGGGGCTTTCTACTGAGACTTAATTTGACTTATTATGTCAAATCAAATAAATTATTTGATTTCAAAGATTTCAGTTTTACTCTTCTATATAATCTCTATGTCTTTTTTGTTTTACTCCTTTGTATTTTGCATTTTCTTCTTTCAGCCATTCATTTGTAGCTTGATAATCATTAATCATTTTGTACATTAGCCTTTTGAATTATTTCGTATGTCATCTACTTGGGAAAGGAGGAAGAAGCAAATTTTTTAGAAAAGAAAAAAGGATGTGAGAAGAGAGGAAATGAGTTAAGAAACCCAAGCAAAGAATAAGAAAGGAAATGGAGTGAGGCACAAATAACAGAAAAAAATAAACAAGAAAAAAAAGGAAAACAGGGAAAGGAAAAAGACAAAAAGGTAAATGAGTCAAAATATCCCTCCACTTCCAGGCAGAGGCTCTCTGCCCCCCTTAGGGCCCTCAGTACTGGAATCCACCAGATGAAGGAGCAATAACAAATCACAGCACGGGCTTGTTGGGTTTCTGTACCACCTTTTGTTGTATAAATGCTGAACACCGTTCCACCTTTCCCACCAGGTGAGGTCAGTCAATGGAATTATGTCTCCCTCTAAGTTGTATTCACTCCAAAGGCTTGGTATTTGTTTGAGCCCTTATGTATGCCCTGAGCCACTTCTATTCCTGACCAATTTTGTGAGTTATGAGCTAGTCATGTGCCCTATGTGCTACCCCCAGGTATACATTTTGGGATGTGACAAATAGCAAATTTAGACATATCCCTACTTATACTTGCAGATGAAGAAAGCAGAAACCGTCGAGCTCTGTGCTAGAAGTAGGCAGTGAAGGAGACCAAACAGTGTTCTGGACTGAATATCAGGACCTTCAGACCCAGACCCCTCAGAAAACCACAAAGAATTGGCTACGCTTCTTCCAATAGAAAATGAAGCCACCACATCCTCCATAGCCTGGATTTATAGCTATGTTTGTCTGGGACTAGCCCTCTCCCTTTTCTGCAACTCTTCCTGTGGCTGTCTTCCACCACATCACTCCAGTAGGGTGATCCCAGAGAGCCTGATGCATGATCGTTCTGTCATTTCTGAATCTAAGAGTTGCTCTCTACAGAACAATAAATTCCTCTCAAAGTGACTCAAGATTGCATCCCTTCTAAATACAGTAAGTGATACACAGGGTCTCTTTGCCTATGTTAGCCTGCCACATGGAAGGGGTCACTTTAGCAGACTTATAATGGTCGTGGATTTTCCTGGAACTAGCCCTGCAAATCTGTTGTGTACCACTGGGGCTGCTGACCATCTTCAGGTTTACCATGTGTTCATGCAGTCAGGCCAACTTCCCCGATAGTTGAGATTTAGCGTTCCATACTGTTCCATTTTTTTTTTCCCTAAAATGCCTTCAGATTCTCCATGCTGTTTAGCATTCTCACTGACCCTTTTCTAAACCTTTTTTATTTCTTTGCTGAGTTGTTTTCTAGTTGCCTCCATGCTAGATTCTAGAGAGGCTGTGCTGAAAGCTTTGCTGAAAGCTTCTACTATATCATAAACACAATCAAAAATTCCTTTGGACACTTAAGTTTCTAGACATCAAATTGGGAACAAAGCTAGCAAGTAGAAGAGTACAGAAGCCCTGCCTTAATAAATTTCCTTAATTGTCAAAGACCACTGAAAGTGAATATGACCATTATTGTTTATCATATCCTATGAATTTATCATACCAATTTGAAGAAGTAACATAAAGATATCCCATTATCTTGTGCCTATGTTCCCTCCCCTTCTTTCTTTTTCTCTAAAACCATCCTCAGAACAGTTTTCTTGGAAGCAAAATTAAGTGACTTAACAATTTTTAGTAAAGGGCTTGGATTGCCCAAAAGACCAAAGACAGACATTGCTTTAGTAAGTTGAACTGAACTGACTTTTCTGAGGAAGCCTTCAAAATTGGTGCTGTTGGGATACATAGAACACTTTCTAGGACAGATATAGGGGGTACTTTCCATATTCCAACTTCCTGTGCAATTGTAGATTATAGTCTAACTAAATGAGGGTCATATTATCTTTCTGGAAGCTCACTTTCTAAGTTTCCTCAAGCTTACTTAACAGAAGACCAGAGTAGGCACAGTCATAGGCAGTGTGGGATATCAGAGGTTGAGTTAGGTGCTTTGCCATAGGTAAGAGGAGTTGACTAGAACCAACCCAAATATGTATTTTCTGGACCTCAAGAAATGGCAATTCCATACTCATTTGTAGGCCTACGTGATTATTTTTCTCTTCCTGTACAGAAAAGCCATTTACTGCAAATAAATCATTTGAAAAAAATTGCCTGAAGTTAAAAGAAAAGAGTAGGCTAGAAGTAGCGACTTCTCCCCTGGTGAGGCAAGTTCTCTGTGGAACACTCTGACATCTCATCTCTGACAAAATGAGGCATCATACAGAAAGGAGACATGAGGTAGAAAGGTTTGAAACAAAAGAGTTCCAGGGATTTCTTTTTACTTAAAAGTCAGCTCTGTGCTTCAATAGGCTTTTGGCGCTAGGGTTTAGATAATGCTATTTTGTTGCTAAAGAGAAAAAGAAATTTTTCAGAGGTCTCCTCAGTTACTGTCTGTAGAATTTCCACTGAACTGAGAAAAAGGGCTTTGAAACTTTTGAATGCCATTTTGTACTATAAGAAAAAAGAAATCCCAAACCCTGAGTTTTAAGAGTAGCTAAGCAACAGGACAAAAGAAATCTTGTAAATACTTCTTCTGGGAAGAGCCACACAATCCAATACATTCCATCTTTTCCCTTTCCTCCTTTTGGCATTTCCCCCCCTCTTCTTCCACACTTTACTACACTCTTCCTTTACTTTGAATTTCTTCTGCTCTGATGCAACATAGACAGCCTGAGTCTCCCAACCTCTAGCACAGGCTCCTGCTATCACATATGGTTGACGCTTTCTAGTATGGAAAGAAAAGAGTACCTGGAGAATAATAATATAGGAAGTATGTCTATGTGTTATCTCATTTAATCCTCCTACCAATTTATTTTTTATTTTATGCATTTGATACAGGGTCTCACTATGCAGCTCAGATTCTTAGTGATCCTCTTGCTTTCAGCCTCCCAGCACTGGGATTACAGGTGTGAGCCACCACCCCAGGCTCAGTCACTACCTCCATGTGCCCCTAAGGCAGGGCCAGCATGGCATGTTGGACTGAGGATCAAACTCTAGTCCTTACCAAAGTAGGAGCTTAGTTTGCTGAGCTATCTCACTGGCCCCTCCTACCAATTCATGATGCAGCTCTCACTTCACAAAGAAGGAACAAGCCTGAGGACATAAACAACTTACCCACGACTGCACTGAAAAGAAGCACCTGTGTAGGTACTAGCACTGAGTTCCAAGATTGCATCTTATCATTCCCTGAAATTTGCTTTCTGTAGAGTTCCCATTAATGCCTTCTGTTCTTTAGTAGGATCCCCATGCTACCTGTGTTCCTTCTACAACTATCATGTGCAACGATGGTTCCAGGCCAGCGATGGTTTCAGCTCCTCTTCACTGGATCCTAAATTGACTTCTGCTTATATATGTCCTGTTACTTTAAGTCCAAGTAGTCACTCAAGTTGCTGGTTATCATCTCAAGGAATGGGTTGGCTCAAGCCTCTCCCAACCAGAGCTAATGGGAGACTTCTAGAAACTGTGTGGAAGAGGCAGGAACAATTCTCTGCTGGCGGGCACTCAGATACAGTAATAAAACCAGAAATCTAGTAGAAATCTTTGAAACACCCTGACTCCTTCATGCCAAAAAAGACCTTGATTGGGTGTGTTAAGTTATATGCAAATATTTTTGGACTTCTTAAAGGTGTATTATAATATGCTATGTCCCCACTTGGCTAGAACAAAGCTGAGTATTACACGAACACATCTACCCAAACTCTACCCTCACAGTTCCCTCATCAAAATTGAATACATACATATATATATATATATATATATATATATATATATATATATCTGTTGTTTTTTTTCTTTACACTTGAAATACAACAAAAGCAGGCAAATAAAAGAGATAAATCTAAAGGACATGATGCATTTACTACTCAGCTTTACTACTTTGTCCTGTATGTTTCTCATTTTTCTACGAAATAAAATATTTCCAACATATTTGAAGAACTCAGATTCCCTGTTAACACTCTCCCCTTCCTTCTTGTTTATAAGTTATTTTTACTATAATTATTTTTCAAAGAATTCAGAAATTTTCTGCCAATATCTCTCATTCCTATGATCTTCTTGTATTCTGGTCAAGTACATGTGTTCACAAGCAATATGTAATTATAGTATGTGCTTTTAACTTTACATATGATGTTGCGATCTTTTCTGCAACTCCTCCAAGGTTTTGTATCTGAAAAGTATCCAAGTGAAGATATATAGTTGTGGTAATATTCCACTGTATGAATATAACACTTTGTCTTGTTTGTTTCCAATGTCCTGTTATTGCAAACCATGAAAATTTCTCTTCATATCTTCCTGTGCACATGTGTAAGCTTTTCTAGCTGTCCAGGTTTGCTAACCTTATTTTACCTCTGCCCGATGGAATGACACTAAGAAAATAAATATGTGACACTAGGAAATAGCTTTCAGATGCTTTCAATTTGTCATGACCTGGCTATCTTCCTCTTAGGAATGCTGTTTTTCATAGCTAGAATAACATTGTGATATATATTCCAGGAACTCCAGAATGTCAACATTTGCTTCTTAAATGTGTCATTGGGTTTATGTATTTACTATAATATTCTATTACTTTAGTAGGTTATAATATAAAGAGGAGAAAGTACCACATAAAACTGTATCTTATAAAAAGGCGAAAGATTTATATGATCTGAAGAGAAACCAGAGTATAAAACTGTATCTTATATTTTCAAATATTTAATATGAGTAATTTCTCCTAGTTGTTAAGAACTCCTAGTTGCTAAGTCTATGTGTTATACAAGGGACCTTAAATGAAAGGATCATTGGGTGAATGGAAGAGAGGAAGTTGGGAAGTAGGGAATGAGGGAAGGAAGGAAGGAAGGAAGGAAGGAAGGAAGGAAGGAAGGAAGGAAGGAAGGAAGGAAGGAAAAGGGAAAAAACAGGATGGGGAAGGAGGTATATTAGGACAGATTGAGCTGTAGTAATAGATAGACCTTATCATATATGGTTCAAGAGAATAGAACTTCATTTTTCTGTCATATAATAATCCAGGATGGTTCCAGGCCCACGACGGTTTAAGCTTCTCTTCTTACGCTTTTCTGGATCCTAAATTGACTGCTACCTTGTCATCTTTAACATATGACTCCCGAAGTTGATTAGACATTGTCATCTCAGTCAGCCAAATGACAGAAATAACAAAGAAGGGTGCAAGCAGAAGGACTGAAATTGTCAAATACCACTTCTGTCTACCATATTCTGTAGGCTAGGAATTAGCCACGTGACCACATCTACCTGCAAATAATGCTGGGAAATGAAAGCTACCAGTGTTCCCAGAAAGAAAAATAAATGGATTTCTTGAAATGCTAGCACAAAAGAGTTAATAAATTTTTAAGCATTAGTTTTTCTTTTCAATAGACCAGTAGAAATCAATAGCATAATAACCAAGCTGTTCCGTGCATATGCATATGTGTTTCCTCTTCTTTCTTTTCTCCTTTCCTTCATCCCAGTTGTCCCTTCCCTTTGAATAGCTTCTTTCTATCTCACAGTAGCTATAATACCTTTCAGGGTTTAGTTATTTTTTCAGGTACATTAGGGAGACAATATGATATTGACGCATGTGGGTTTGATTTATTTCGCTTAGGAGTATGGTGTTTAGTTGTAATTATTTGCCTGTAAAAGCCTCAATTTTGTCTTTTATGATAGCTGAGTAATACTCCATTGTATATGGTTTAAAGATATTTTCCAGCACGAGAATGAAAAAACATTAATACCAACTGAGTTAAAAAAAAAAAAGAAAAAAAAAAAAAAACAACCTCTGGGGCATCATCCAAAGATACAGTAAACATTTAAAACATTTAAATTTAATAATTACAATAAAAATAAACATTACCATTAATTCCCCTTACTTCAAGCATGCTTATCCCATCTTTCTTGCCACTTTCTAGGGCAGTTCTGAAAGTCTCCCTTAATAGTGTCTTTAGTGGTATTGATGTGTCCTGAATAGACTGGGAACACTTATCTTGCATGAATTTTGACTTGGTCAGTAATTTTAAACATTTGCACCATGCCAGATCTAGTGAACAAAGTGGATGAGGATTTGGCACCGTTTTCTTAGGAGCTGCCTTTCACTACATCGTTCATAGGACACTTATGAAAAAAGATTTCTATGGCTACTTCATAAAATGACAAGAGCAGTGGGGTAACTGAAGCAAGGAGGTACTTAGCAGAGTAATGCATACTTTAGCTTTTTTGTTTATTTGCTTTAAACATTCACTGTATGTTTTGATCACAATTCATATAATTAAAAGTGCTCGCTCTCTCTTTTGCCTTTCCCTGGTGGATACATGCTATTTTGTATGCCTACATTTCATTCTGTCCTGCTCCTGACAACAATACAACCCCATTACTCAGCATGGTTTAGAGAGGAAGCCTCAAGTAAAAGAAAATAAGAGTCTTATGTTAATCTTGTTCTCCCAAGAAGCAGAGTTGGAGGTGGTGACTAACATGCCTTTCACTAGAAAGTAATCCCACAGAGGAGAAATGAGGGCCGGAAGGGCCCATATAGGAAGAAAAAGAAGCATCACCAAGATGTACACCGGTGCTATGGAGTGACTTACAGTCATGAGAAGAGCTGGGGACCACGTCCCACTCAGCCCACAGAGGACAGTAAGGTCATTGAGCTATAGGCTCAGTTGAGGTTTTGTCTTCAAGGCTGGTGGAAATATCTTAGGTCTGGGGTGCTGAAGAGTAAGTGGGCTGCAAGTGGAAATACAAGGACTTGCACTGGTGTTCATAACATGTTTGTTAGTGACAAGCAACAATTTGGAGATTACCAAATTGCTTCTTGGTAATCTCCACTTCCAAGAGCTCTGGAATTAGATAAGAACATAGAATCTTCTCTCTAAACATGAATCTATGTAAGTCTGGAAGGAGAAAACCTGCCTGCAAAAGCAGGAGACAGACAGAATGGTAGTGATGTCAAATGCTAATTTCGGCACCTGAGGTTCTCAGAACTACCCTGGTTCCTATAGTGCTTCCTCTCACTCAGTGGCACACCTCCAAATCCATCTAATAAATCATATGATTAAACCATTTGAGTTTCTACCATTGCAACTGAATAGAAATACAGAGACTGAAAGTAGAAAGCAGAATGTTATTATATTTCTTTATAACTGGAAGTGAGTGACTTAAGTCATGAGAAGGCTTGGGACCATGTCCCACTTAGCATCAGAATCTGCATTGATGATGGCACTCCTTGATTAGTTTATGTATGTGCCCCAACTTCTGCTTTGTTCACATTTGTTCTCTAACCTTTATTCTTATGGCCCTGATAACTGCCCTGCTCCAGCACTGAAAGGATGAGTAGCACATACCTCCTTTAAGGTCTGGCTTGGATGCCATTTGAGTCACTTTTCAGAGTTCCATAACCAGTCACCAACACCAGAATCTTGCCAGTCCTTGAATCTGAGCCCATTATTCCTACTTTCTTTCTTAACAGCACTCAGCACATCCCTAGAATGTCCATTTAAAGGCTCCATTCTGATCCTCTGTCACTGAATAAAATGACACATTTGGGGGTTGCACAAATCTGTTCTCCCAGCAGATTGTGATTTACAGTGGGAAGTCATAACAGTTGTTGCAATTGGACTGTGGAGAGCAGGGACAGTAGGGGAGGTGTGAGAAGGGAATGAGAGAAAATAACAGCTTCAGTTAAATCTCAATACTTTCCCTGATATTGGAATTCTTTGGCTGTTTGAAGTTCTTTCCCAAAATGTGTGGCATGAAGGTGAGGCTCTGCCCTTCACTTGTAGTCTGAACCCTTCTTTTCTCAAACTAGGCCCATCATGTACCACATGGATACGTGGGTGGTGACTGTGGTGTGTATATCCCAATTATATCCCTACTCCCACGAGATCCTTTGGCCACCCCTCAAGTGCTTGAACAAAGACAAGTGGCCTATGTCATTCTTCTGAGCCATCTCCCCAGCCGGAATCTGGTTTCTTTTTTCTTTTTTTTTTTATGGAACCGGGGCTTGAACTCAGGCACTTGTGCTTGCCAGGGAAGCGCTTATTCTACTGAGCCATCTCCTTGGCCTAGCTATGTCATTCTTGAAGTAGGTTTGGAATTTCAAATCTCAAGAGCCTGAGGTATAGTCTAGAACTGGGGGTTCATGTTCCAGGTGAGCTCCTTTAGGAGGCCCTGCACATATTGCTGTCAGAGGCACAGGCCGAACAGAGTAGGTGGGGCTCAAAGCAGAGTGTACAGGCCTCAGTAGCTCTGCAGGCATGATTACATGTTCCTGTTCACACAAAATTCATATACTGAAACCCTAACCTCCAGTGGAATGATACAAGATCAGGCCTTCGGAGAGTGATGGGGGTTTAGAACAGGCCAGAAGCGAGAAGCCTCTATGGTGAGATAATTGACTGCATAAGAAGAAAAGACAAAGTCCCTTTCTCTATTCTCAGAGGCTACAACCATCAGATGACCATTTGAGGAAGACCATTCCTAGATGTGGATCCACTAGTGTCACCCATCTTGGACATCCAGCCTTGAGAACTGTAAGAAATCAGAGTCTGATGTTTAAGTAATTGAATATGTAGTGTCTGCCTGAGCAGAACAGAATGAAGCATGGGTCCCACTCTGGGTCTAAGACGCCTGGTGCCACACTGACTAGCAGAACTGACAGGCTGCTTAAGCTAGCCTCTAAATAAGTCCCTTTTTTCCATTTCAATTAGCTTTTAAGTTTCTGCTACCCACAACTGAGAGAATCCTTAATAATGTATGTTCAAATTTATACAAATGATCTATAGCCACTGCTTTCATTTTCTAAAAACCCTTCTTGCTACCATGACTCACTAACTCAGACATCTTCCTCTAACACTGCAGTGAACTGTGCTCTGAAAGCCACAAGCCTAATGGTCTTCCCTTCATTCTCAAGTAGCTGGTCTTTTCTATACCATGTGGGTACATTAAACATTATGTATTCTTGAAATCCTCTTATTTATTATCTTTTAAAACAATGAAGAGAAATTATAACAAAATAAAAATGAAATAGATCTGTTAGAGATTTCTGAGTGGACAATAAATGGGATCTAAGTGCGATAAAAAATAGGTTCTTTTCTGGTTTCTCAAATAGCTCCTTTCAGTAAACTTCTGTAGCCCTTGC
This sequence comes from Ctenomys sociabilis, assembly GCA_004027165.1. Classification (NCBI taxonomy): domain Eukaryota; kingdom Metazoa; phylum Chordata; class Mammalia; order Rodentia; family Ctenomyidae; genus Ctenomys; species Ctenomys sociabilis. The sequence continues at coordinate 10,474 of PVKA01006329.1, forward strand.
CCCAATTGTCCCTGTTCTTCAAAGCTCTATCTTCTTTTCCTGGCTGAAACTTTTCAAAATCATTTGCTGGAACCAATTATTTCATTTAGTATGACAAGCTCTTATCTTGGAGAAACCATCCATTTTCATACTTCAAAGTGTCAGCTCCCTAAAGTTAATCTGAAACTTCTATCTCCATCCTTGATGCACTCCCAAGTCTTATTTTCAGGACTGGGTGAATTCTTTCTCCTGGATTTTAAGCCAGTATTATCTTTTGTTCTGTCCCTTTTCTATTTCTTGCCATGACATCTGACTAAGTCTTTCCTTGCAAGTTGTTTCCTCTTGTCCTGTTGTTTGGTTCCCTCTCAGAAATCTCTGACTGATCTATCTCCAGTATCTAGTCTGCTACAGTTTTATCTTCATTACTTTATAAGAAAAGTCCTGCTCAAATGGAAAAGTTTTCATGGATTTTATTTTCTGGCTTAAAAGCTTCTATTAGATCCCTATGGCTTGAGTAAAAGTCCAAGCTCCTTCATCTTAAAATTAAGGCTCAACCTCCATCTTCCCCTATCCACATCTCATTCAGACTCATCTTATGCTTTTTCCAAAAACCAAATTCCTCTTTCCTGTGTCCCTGCATTTATCCCTCTTCAGTCTATGTATCCCCTTTTTCACTTGTCCAAATTACTGTTGATAAATTTCAAATTCTGATTCCCATATAAAAAGCTTACAGAATTTTCTTTCTCTTTTCTACATTTCTGTTTTGTTTGTTTGATGCTTATTAATTTGTTATCTTGAAGATTAAAAATTTGTAACCACTTAAGCTAGATCTTATATGGTATGAAAACAGAACCTATGTCTCACAATATCTTCCTTTCTTTCATTACTTCACACCCTACGTGATGCGCAATGAGTACCTCACTGGTTTTTATTTTAGTGTTTCTTTATTTTAAAGTAAAGGTTGTGCTTTACATGAAGTCTTTTTTGTGGGTATAGTGTCTAGTATCATGGATGCTAAAGTTGGTGATAAAAATTGCTAAAAGACTCAAAAAACTTTTACTCTACAGTTAGCCATTATGAATAAATATATCATCTCCTCACCCGTAAAGTGGACACATGGTGTCAGCCTTAGTAGTTTTGATGTTTAAGCGACTCAGCAGGGGGCCAGGGTCCTCACCCTGTAACCACCCTCATCCTGTGCAAGAGAAGGGCACAGAGATGCCGTGAGTGTTACACTTGCTGTTTTGCTCTCGTTTTTGCTGTCTTCTGTCACCTTGACATGTTGCCCTTCAGCAGTGCCACTCTGCCTTGGAGCCACATGATTGCAGTGCTGGGGACTGAAACCTCCACAACCTGCGAGCTAAATAAGTCTTTATTTCTTTAGTCTGGGTGTCAGCAACAAGAGAAAAATAACCAAGATACCACCATTGTCTTTGTTTTGATGACTGATAGATTGTTTTCCTTTTATAAGAAATAGTATTATATTCTGTTAAAAAGAAAAGGTCTCTGTAAGTCTTTTTGTTTTTCTGCTTTATTATTTTCTGTAAAATATTGGATTCTAGCAAATCTGTTTTGAAATTTAAAGAGAAAAAAGTTAGCAGACACCAATGTACATAACAAAAGACATTATAGTATCCTTCTTTCATTTTATTGGAAAGGAATCATTTCTATTCTAGCGCAAACCATGTATTTTACATCATAAAGCAAGATATAATTTACATATTACATTTCTTATGAGACCTTTATATCATTATGTCATTCCCTTTTTTATTAGGTCACCTCTTCTGGTTTAATTTAACCTACCAAGTATCCTACAAATCAGCATCTTCTTTGAGGAGGGACACAGATAGTTCCTATGTGCTCATTTACACCTGGATTGATGACCGAGCAGAGCTGTGTGCCCAAGTTGGGGGGAATGAGACTCTCCTCTGACAAATGGCTCAACAGCCAGCGTTCCATTCCTCCAAATCACATATCAAAATTGTACTTTTTAAGCAATCAATAATAAAGGAACAAAACTGAATGCTGCTACTGCATGTGTGCTATTTGATCAATTGCTCAAATAATAGATGTTTGTGGAATTAATTAACCAACAATGAACATCCAGATGACTAACTGGCACTGGTTACTCTATGCAATTTCCAGGCACTGCTTGTCCAAGACACTGGATAAAATTTTCTAATTTTCCCTACTTATCACATTTATGGGGTCAGGCTTTTCTGTTGGCCATGGAAATTCATATCTATCTCTATAACTCCTCAGGTTCTCTTCTTCTAAGATTCTCTTCTAACATTATCTCCTTAGCAAAATGTTTTCATGTGTGATTTCCATCTTCATCTGTGATTTCCTATAATACAAGCTCTCTTTTAGCTGTGCTCCTCTCCCCTCACACCCCCAATCTCTGGGATTACACTAACTTCCCAAATCAAAGAATCTCTCAGCTTGTAAGGACATAGTTTTGCATTGCAATGCAGGGCTCCACATTAACTATTGTGGAAAAAAATCAGGAGTTGAGAGATTCCTTAGGAGCAAGTAACACATGCTGTTCACCCAACCTACATGAACCTTTCCTAAGAAATGTTTTGCTAGTGTGTCTCAAAAAGAGGGAGTCAGTTCTTGAAAGCAAATTACATAAAATGGGATTCCTTCACACTACTGGAAGAAGTAGAAGCTCGGCACTTAAAATACATTTTCAGATGGTGACTATTGGACTGAAAAAGAAAATCACTCTTAACTCAACCTGATATGCCAGAGGAAATACAAATGTTGGTCAAAAATACATTTTATACTCTAAATTCCTTGCCTGTAACTCACAGTACAAAGTTGGTACATTTGGCAAAAATCAATCTACAGTTTTTTTTAATCTCTGGTAACTAAAATTATTAGAACCAAGTTGATCAAGATAAGAATATAAGTTAAAAAGGTGTCTATTCTGTGTGTCTTAAATTATTCTTTTGTCAAATATTGTGACTTTTGAGCTACTTGAAAAATATACCTATTTCTCATTTCCAAATGCAAGGTTATAGATATTTACAGCAAGGCGGTATCTCCTTGCTAGACAAAGCATCTAGGTACCATATAATTTCATCAGCACTATACATTTTAAAGTCTCTTTCCTCCCATGGCCAGAGTGCTGGACATACCAAGAGTGCAGGAAAGATTGAAGGAGCAACTGAATAGAGCCTCACAACACCCCTGTGAGGTAGGTAAGTATTATTGAACCATTTTATAAATAGGTAAACTGAGGTACCACGTGGTAATGGTTTGGTCAAGTCCACCTGCCAAGTTATAAATGTATGACTGGGAACAAAGAGATAGAAACAAAGAAATATCAGTCCTGGATCTCAGCCCTAGATGCTAAGCTTTATTTCAAAATGCTAAAAAGTAAAATTCCACAGTCTTCTTTAAAAATTTTTAAATTTAGACAAATTTTCATGTATTCCATTTAAACATGCGTTTTTTCCTTCATATTTCTGTTGTGGGAAGAAAGAACAGCTTATAAGGCATATTTCTCTTTCCTAAAAGTAATTTCCATGATCTAGCACACTGCATCAACACTGCACCAGAGCTCAGGCTCCAAATTCAAGGACATCTTTATGATCTCTAATACTTTTAAGTTCATTTTTAAACCCTCAGTTTAAAAATGGGTCTTAAACTGTTGCCCTTCCAGCTGCTCTGTGGCCTTCATGAGCATTTATTGTTTTTGTAAAATAAAAAAGCAGCAAAATGCCTAATATTTTATCACTGTTGAGATAAAAATAATTGTGATGGAGAGTGAAAGTTGCTTTTTGTAGTGTATGAGACACTGCAAACTCAAGCTTGCAATCTTATGTATAAAATACATAAACACACCAAAAAGATGCAGCATATGCCTTTTAAAATCGTCTTTGTTTTCCTAGAGAAATTTGTCTCCCTCTCTCAAATGAAAAATATTTCCTCTAAAAAAAAATACTTCTGCTAGCAAAAATCCTGTGACAGCAAATTGTTCAAAGATAAGTTTCTGTAAGATGGCAAACTGGATGGGGATAAGGCATGGTGTTGATGTTAATGTAGTAGTAGACAGCTCAGAGTTAAAATCCATAGCTTAGATCTGGAGCTTAGATCTAGAGCCTAGAATTAATCAGACACAGCTGATCACACTGTTCAACAAGCTAGTGCCTAGAAGTTATACATAATTCCTTTTTCGCATAGCTAATGGAAACTCTTACCATGTCCAGTAGATACGGGAATGAGAAAGGGAATTATAATGCGCACACATTATTCAGACTTTGGCTTTTCAAACATACCTAAAGTGAACTGGGAAGATGACAGACTAAGGCACTGGGGTTCAAACAGGTTGCTGGGGAATCTATGGGTATTGGTTCTGAATATATGTATATATATATATATATATATATATATATATATATATATATATATATATATGATTTCTTTGGCTGCTGAAGATTTTCTGAAAGCCTCATACAGTTATGGGATGAGTGGGCCAAACCTAACTGAAGAAGCTTAGAGTATATTAAGCCAAGTATGAACAGAAGGAAAAACAAAATAAACACATACGGAAACAAATGGCGGTGGTATTCCAGAGGGAGGAGGAATATTTCTTAACTAATTTTCATTTTGCTCCTCTCCTGATTTTTTCTGTCATGGTCCCAATATTTTGGTTCTGTTTTGTTTGTTTGTTTTACTTTTTTTTTTTTTTTTTTTCCAGCGGAGGAAGAAATGACAGAGCAGGATAAGTGTCTTATGGGTTTTGATTTCTTCTTAGGCCTGTGTAATTATTGTTTTTCCTCAGTTGACTGTTGGCACCTGGTTCCTCTGTAAACTATATTCCTTGGCCTTCAGTCTCAGGTTGGCAATGCTGTTGGCCATGTTGACACCCTGTGCAGGGCTATTGTTGGCACATGTGGCAGAATAAGTAGCCATGGCGCTGTAGGGACAAAGGAAAAAGCGGGGAGAATAACATGCATTAGTTTCACAAAGCTGCGAGTCCGTGCCCCAGATGGATGTACTCTCAGGAGGAGGTCAGGCAGGGGCAGAGGGCTGGGCAAGATGCCCATCAGGGTCTCTGATGGCTCCAGCTTTCCTTTACTCCAAGACTCTGGGGGAAACCAAATGATGGTCTATTTTGTAGGGCAGAGGAAAGCACAGAAGAATAAGACAGGAGGAGGAGAGGTCTTTGCTATGTTCAATACAGTGAGTTATGATTTATTTCTGGGATGAGAGAAAAGTTTGCTCGAGTTGAGCGCATAGTTCATCAGCTGACTAAGATGGTACTTGATCTCTCTTTCTGCCTCTATCACCCAGCCTGTGGGTGAAGAAGAAAAAACAAGCAGTTGATAAACTAAAGAGGATTTTTTTCTTCATTCCTGGTAGCTGATCTTAATTTTAACACATTTTAGATAATAAATAAGTACCATAATAAATAATATACTTGGAAATAAAAATAATCAATGTAATTTCTCTGCCATTCTTTTTTGCTATTCTTGATTTTTATCTTGATGATAAAAAACATGGATAAATTAAGACATTTTTATCAATCAGCCTTTATCTTCTAATCTCTTTTCAAGCACACATCACCTTTTGGGTCAATTATTATGAAAAAGTTAAAATTTCCTAAACAAACTATCAAAGGTCCAAGTCTCACCCTCTGGACTACAGAAGTAATTTTTTTCTGACTTTCCTTAGTGCTCAGGAAAACATGAAGTTGTTTTTCATTATCAGAAATTGTAATTAATACCTAGTAAACCACTGAGCATAGATGTAGCATTGATAGGTTTTTGTTAATTGACCCAGAAGAAAGGAAAAAGAAATGGGGTTGTAGACTTGGCTAAAAACAACTTTTACTTTAAACAGTTAAAAGAAAGCTCATTTGAACTAAGTGAAAGTGTTTCTAGATGTTTCTAAGATTAGCAAAACCTCTTTGAACTGAGCGCTGAAAGGAGATAGACTTGAAAATGGAATAGCATGCGTTTTTCTGTTGTCATCATTCCAATGGAATTTTGTCAGCCATGAAACAGTTCATGGTTCTCGGGATCAAGTGACAAGATCAGAAAGAGAAAATTAAAGCTACTCTACAAATAGAGAGACTGTATCATAGACAGTTATCTGGATACCTCATGATTACGTTCATAACAACATATTTGAGCTCAGTTACTAGTGATTAACCCAGAAAAATTAAATATAATGAGTTTCAGAACACTTAGTTTTTCAGTAAATACAGATCTTTAATTTAAAAGGCTTATAGCATTGGCATAAATGTGTGGGTAATTATATAATGTGCATGCGTGTGTGTGTGTGTGTGTGAGAAAGAGAGAGAGAGAGAGAGAGAGAGAGAGAGAGACAGAGAGAGAGAGAGAGACTGCAGAAAGGCAGAAGCAAAAGAGTTCACAGTAAAGGTAGGTTTATTTTAGGAGTGAGATAAAAGACTGGACCACTCACTGAGGTGGGAATCTTTTTTGATTTTTTTAGAGTGTACCAGAGCTGACATTTACATTTTTTCCAAAACTCACATACATATCAAGTTCTTAGATGAATTAAATGCTTCAATTTAAGACTACTATAAATATATGCATCCATAAAACCTATAGTTAAGACACTTCTAGGATATATTACAGATGCTAAGACATGGTACAGTGTTTAATAAACGGATCTAAGTCATCAACTATTATAAGATTAGCTAAATTAACTCTTCAACCATGCATCTATAAGGAAATTAAGCCCTAAGAATAACACATAAATATAATTTTAAACTCACAAGAGACAAGCTGAAATTATGAAGTATCCATATTTGATTAGAACTGATTTTTTTTAAAAAAAATCAGGAATTGAACTCAGGACTTTGCACTCACCAGGCAGGTACTGTGGCAATGAGTTGTATCCCTGGCCTGGATTAGAACTGAGAATAAAATTCAGTGGATAAAACTTCATGACAGAACACAATGAAAATTTCTCCAGTGATAATATGTAGATTGTCATGGTTTATTGCATTTTTAAGTATTTAGTCTAGTTTCCTGAGATACTTTTATCCATTCTTTGAGGTTCTGGAGAAGCAAGATTATATTTACCAGTATTTTACACTTCCTCTGAGAAACAAAGATGTGTTCCACATCTTTAGCAAATGGAATGGGTACCTTAGGATATAATTTTGGTTCACTGAAGCTCTTGTTACTATTTTCCAGAAGTGTCTAGTACGTGTGCTTACAGTTTTGTCTGCAAAAAACCATCCATGCTGCGGCCACTACATCACCTACTGACTGTATCATCAGATAGTCTAGCCTGGGGATTTAACCATGGTAACACATTTCTCAGAAATGCTGTTTTTCTTTTTAATGTGGGTCAGACAGTAATATTTGAAGAGATCTATTTTCTTACTCAAAAACAAATAAATGGGAATTAGGATCACATGTTGCACAGAAGATTGGACAATCTCCAAGACACTTTTCTCTTTCATGGCAGCCTGCCCTTCTATGGGAAGGAACAGTGCCCTTTTCCATTTATGTGGTAGCGCTGTACCAGAACCCCATGGTAGCACTATGGCGAGTCTGTACAGCATTCTACAAGAACCTCTCAATTTAGTAGGATCTAAGGATAAGAAAGAAGTTGATATAAATTAATGAATTTTGCTGTTACCTATGTACTCCATAAGTGACGCCATTTTCATTTGGTGTAGCTTGGCAACTTTCACTTGATAAGTTTATAAATTTTCCAAAAAATGTATGTGACTCATTCCAGCATTTTATGACCATAATATGTGCCAGAAAAGAACAGAGGTCACCTTAATTTGTTACCTCTTAACAAATGTCAAAATTATATGAAACTATAAAAAGCAATTTTAATGAAATTTTGTGCACATAACTAAAAATATTGCATGTTTATTTTCCTCTAGTTATTTGACATACTTTTGCAACTTGAGCTACATGTGCCACACAGCAAGCAGTGTGAAGTCTCTGGACATGACAGCAATACGTTCCAGGTCAGAAAAGATAGAATTAATGTGGTAGCCCCATAAGAGAAGCTTAGTCATGCTTTAATCCCAGTATTAGCACATGACAAGGGCATGCTTCCTAAATGACAACACATGCCATAGAGCCTTAAATGGCTGCCAGTCTAAGAAAATGTTCATGGCCACCTGTTTACTACCTCATGGAAAATTCTCAAGTTCTGCTTTAGGAAAATAAAGAGAACCCTGGAGTATCTTATCACAAGACAGAAATCTACAAGGGCAATCTATTTATAGGACCATTCAGAATACATAAAATGACTACTTCTTCCTATGCAAGATTAAACTTTCTGTCATATGCAGGACTAAAACTAAGTGATTTGTGTAAGTGAAGCATAGAACAACATCCAAAAGCTTTCTTAACTCAACCAGAAATCCTACCTGGAGATCTTATCTTCTGAGCAAGAGCTATGTTTTCCTGTGATCAAGGTGAAAATATGAACTGAATCCCGGAACTGAGTTTATAGAGTTGGCTAAAGCATAATTTTTATTTAATTTTTAGTAAAGCTCCTATTCTGTGACTCAGAATCTTCATAAAGTTCATTGAGACGTAGCGATAAAAAAGAATGCTTGCACTGTGTCTGCTGACTCAGCAAGCCTGCTTGGAGACTTCTCCAGAGTTTAAGTAAGCTTGAAATCACTCCATATCCTTATTTGGAGATTCCTAGCAGATGCAGCCCAGCCACAGACAGCAAAACGTTGACCCCACCCAAAGAGTGGGAGTGTTGTTTTCACTGGGGACGAATCATTTACAGTCAGTTCAACCTACTCAAGTTGTAGTGAGAGGGAAATGTGTTAAAATAACTGCCACACACTAAGTCCAGAAACTACTATTCATGGAATTATTTAAAGCCAAGAAATTTAGAGACATCTGCCCCTCTGATTTCAAGTCATCCATGGTGTGAATACTGTTAACTCACAAATAATTAAGGAAAACTTGGGAAGGAAAATCCTTGGGTCAGTTTTCAATTTTAATGTTAACTTCAATGTGTCCCTTTTGAACAAATGATAACAAATTCTTTAAAATTTCACCCCAAGTGTAAGTCTGCTATCCCAAGAAGTCTGTGGGTGTGGCTGAGGATAGGGCTTTCACCTTCTTAGGCTTTTTTCAAAGGCCACATTACAGTTACTGTAATGTGTAAGACTTGGAGCCCATCTCTTGGTTTTCTTTAGTCAATGGAAGAACAACTTGGAGGTACAATTACTTTGTCCAAAAAGTTGAATACTAGTTTTCCTAGAGAAAATTTGTTTTAAAGTGAGATGTGATGAATCATTGTGGAAGTGATCTTGTGTGATTTAAATAATCATTTCCAACTTTGGTTTTTTAACTTCTGAAGTCAACTTCTAGTACATATTTTGTTCTTATAAGTATACACACTTGATCCATATTCATGCTTCCACTACAAGTTCAGCAATTCTTCTGCAGCATTTAACTTTTCTTTCTAGAAATTATATATATATATCCTCTTGTCACAAAACTTATTGCCACAAAATCTTGTGTTTTTTTAAATGCACATTGCTTACCTTTGGGCTCTGAAGATTTATAAGACATGTTATAGGGAAACAGTAGGGACTCAATTGTAGAAACAAGAGTGCACAAGAAATCAATGATCTTACTAGCCTGAGAAGCAAATGGCACAAGGAGAAGAACACAGTTCTACTCCCTACCTCATACCCTCTAGCCATCTAAAAACTTCACTATTCCATGTGTGTACTGAGTGTGAACAGCTTTAGCGTCACCTTGGAAAGAAGCTGAACTGAAGCCTAACAATCACTGTGGGCCTGAACATGGCCCCAGGTGACCCCACGCACAACCATCTTTAAGGAGCTCTGCTCTTGACTCACATTACACAATTTTATGGACTCACTTTCTTGTAGATCTGGCTTCTTCCAGTATTTTCTACAAAGACCTTACTGCTTAAATTTCTAGGACTTCACCCCCCATTTCTTAAACATAATTATTTCCCCCTTAATCCCTACCCCCAACAGCCACCCTTCTCCCCATCTGACAAGTTACCTTTTCAGTGTCTTCCGTTAGAATCCGTTATGAAGCCCCTCGTGTAAACAACATCTTGGGAGGGACGAGGATCTATTTTTGAAAGTGTGAAAGGGAGAAATGAGCCAAATGCGTTCACCAGATGTCAGGCAGCACCATGACCATGACCAAATCAGGAGGGGAGGAGAAGGAGGAAGAGAGGGAGGGAAACTGGACAAGGATAATCAGCTTCTCTTTCGCTTGTCACCAGTTTTCTTTTAAGTCTATCCCTCCCTCTCGAAATGGCACTAAAGACTAATAGTGCAGAACCAGGCCATTGGCTATCTACCTCTCACAGGAAGAGAAGTAACTGAGGAAAGGATTCTTGGCTACTTTTTCTCAAATAATAGTCAAAAGTCAAAACTTTGTTTAATTATTTCTACCCAAGAGACAAAGCACTAGAAAATTAGTGAGTCTTGATAATTCCAGGGATGTTTGTGGCTCACTCTCATAATCTGCTATATGAAAATCTTTCAGGGTTAACTAATGGATATGCATTGAAAAAGCAGTCATCCCTCAACTAGCCACAGATCAATAAAGAAGACACCTTGTTGGACAGTAGTGTCCCTATAGGAAATGCTTCATTGCTATGGTTACTCAGTTGTTTGCCTGACATCGTCTGCAATATGCTCAAGAGAATGAATGAGGTCATGGTATGAGATAATTAGAATAAATTGGATGTCCCAGTTTGTTGAGGACAAATCTGGCTTATACCTATTATCCTAATATAATTATTATTATCAATCTCCTTTCACATTCAAAAGCATCACAATTTGAATGACAAGTTATCCAGTGTAAAATGTGTCTGAATGTTAAAGATCCCCAGGAAAAAAATGTGTTGGTTATTTCCCAGCTCAGAATTCTTAGCATACACAAGTAATGGCTTTTGTACTTTTATTTCCATTTCCAGAGAAAAGCTGAGGAAGTTGGAAAGCTGTCCTATGTACAGACCACACTAGTAGTCTGGTCACTCCCCCTGGGTCACATGAGCAAGCTACACACACTGGTCATCTCAATGGGAAGTCCACATGCCCAGAATGAAACTTTCAGGTATTTGTCACTGATGGGAGACACCTTGAATAAAAACTGATGCTTAGATAGCTTTTCAGTCTTAAAATTTTTAACTAACCCCAACAGAATAGAAATGTTTCAGTGGAATGAAAATACAGTCATGTGTCCTAACATGAGGTACTGAAACAGGAATTACAAGAACTAGTTCTAATTTTACTTGCTGAAGACTTAACGTTGTGCAAGGGTTCAGTATCCTTGTCTTTGGAACAAGAGAAAGGATAGAGCTATCACACAGCAGTGTTCCAAGGATAAATCAAGAGAAATGCCCTTTAATGAGTGTCACATGAAAAGTATCTAACTTGATATTTTAGTGGCAACAGGAGTAGCAACTAAATTGTCCACAATACAGAAGGTGTATCATTTCCTTTACTTTCCACTGCTTTTTTTACTTATACATTTCCTTAACAATATTTACACTTCTGGAATGACACTATGATATGTTTGATTCTAAACATAGCAGAAAAGCCTACACATAACAGAATAGTATTTTATCACTTTTAGCAATTAACCAAAATATAAACACTCAAGTCAAGATTGGGTCAAAAATATTATTGATTAAATACCACTTTAAGTCATGACTTTTCTACTTGTATTTGGAGATTAATTTATTCTTAATACAGAATATAAACAGTTTCTATGATATTGCTTTAATTGATTTTTACAAACTCTGTATCTAAGAGAAATGATATAAGCATTCCATAAAATAAGTAAAATGTAATAGGTAATATGATTTTAAGTGGAAAGAGCAGAATACAAAATAATATGTACACTAAAGCTAAACTCATATAAAATGGAATTCTAGTTTCAAAAATGAACAAACTATGTCAAGATGTGTATTGACAGACATTTTTTGAAAACTTTTCTAAAATTTCTATATAATCTTTTCAATGAAAATAGAATAGTTCCCCCAAAAGCACACATAGATTGTCACGATAATAACAATTTCAGTTAGATGCCCATATGTGAAATACCGATGATGTAGTACAGAGGCTGGGCTTCTACTTTGGTCCAGGTTGTATGATCCAAATGAATTCAGAAAGGGCCCCACATACACTGGTGCAGTACGCTGTGTTCAGCCTTCTACTGTGGGTACATAGTGGAAGCCATCTGAATAGTTAACAGCTGGGATGAAAAGTTCCCCAGAAGTACCAAGCAGGGAAAGAAGCATTGCTTCCTAGTACTGAGCACATTCAAACCAGAGATCTGGAAGCATCAGGCTTTGAATTATACCTATTTCATTAGCCATTCAGTGAGTTGATGGACTACAATACTTGTGAGGGAAACAAAGAAGTCTTTTACTTTTTAAAAGAATTAAAGAATATATGGTTTTGCAATGTGCTGTAGAATGTGTTTTCAGCAAATCTTATGGAGGAAGATGTCACAGAGATACAACTAATGTTTAAAACATTAACTAGATACATAAAATGTCAAGGTCAAAGGCCAAACAGTCCCACAACAGGACTCTCTTGTATCCAGGACATCTCTGTATACAAAGACCAAAGGTAATTCAGGCTAACTTCACAGCAGGGAATAGGAAATACATTTCTAATTTATTTATGGTGTTTTTCTCAATAACTGATTTGGGACAGAAAAAGCATTTAGGTGGAGCTTTCAGCTTTCATCAGAAGTATCAGCTTTTAAATATTTATATTTCGCAAATGTGCTTTTTCACATCAGAGTTCAGTTTCAGCTAGGATTTCATATCCTGTAATTATTTAAAAATTTCTTCAGGCAATAATTAACCTTAATAAAAAGGTAAACAAAAGTATGATTAGTAAACTTGCGAATAGTTCTTCCAATGAAACCATGCAGAGAGCCTGTGGCCATCTTTCCTAGCACACTCAGAGATAAATTTTTTTAAAAAGGCACTCTGGAGCAATCACCACTTGGCGAGCACACATCTCACCTTTCTTAATGGTGTCAACTCGTGTTATCTGAATAGTATAATAAACGGAAATTGATAGTCTCTCACTGTGATTGAAATACTACTCTACTTCTTCAAAGCATTTCACCTTTTTGTATAAAATTTTAGGGTAAATTACAGTTTTTATTCAAAAGATACACAACATGCACATACAGACACACACACATACACATACACACATACACACACACACAGTGACCCCCCAAAATAATCTCCTGCAGATAGATGAGAGTTATCAATAGAATATTATTGGAATGATAAGAAATCTTCACCTACTAACAAAGAACTGAAAATGATCAGAATGGACTTGAGTTCTCTGCTCTCTCTGTCACTTTTTCTTTTCTTTTCTCTGCCTTCCCCTATTTACCCTCCCTTCTTTCTATTTGTTTTAATCCAAAAATCAGTTTTACTGTGAAGTTTGCCTCTCATCTTATCCTTAAATCCTTGCATGTCAGTTTCCTACTTGAGTATCTTAAAACAAATCTATTGTAAATTTGTAAGGGGGGTCGTTTTATCCTGGAATTCTTGCAAGAGGGACACTGAGCACAGCTATCATTAAATGATCTTTTGGGGGGGGGGTATCTTCCTTATCTTTGAAACTTTTGCAAGAGTTCCTGAGTCGAAGAGGAGATTGCTGATGGCCTGCCCCTCGCTCTTCTGCCCCATACCCTGCTCCTGGGGCAACTAGGTATCTCCTGTGAAAAATGTGGGGATGTCAGCAAGTTGCGTGTCTCTGCAGAAGTTAACCCCGCAAGAAGTTATCAGCCAGCTGCAGGAGCAGCTTCAAGTATGGCTGACCGCTGAGGAGCATATGAAGCGGAGCGAGGGACAATGAGCCAGGCATTCACCTGTACGGAGAGGCCGTCCCCCAGGAGAGATAATCGGTGGGCCTGGGAGCAGGCCGAGGTACGATGGGCTGCTCCACAGCAGTCACGTCTCCTGAGTAGGACTTGAGGAGGGAAGCGTTTTTATTGGCCAGCATGGCTCTCTCATTCCTACGGAACTTGGCTCTTCGATTCTGGAACCACACCTGAAGATCATCGGGAGGGGAGAAGGGCATGAGAAGAAAGGAAAATGGAGAAGACATTAGAAGAATGAAATTTCAGTTGATTTTACTGAGTAACATGTTCTCAAGGAGGATATAGGATAGGTATGGAATTCTTCCTAGAAAAGTGGAAATGCACCATCACCACTTACAGTTGGCCCCACTTATAGAGCTCTTACGGGTTGTGTGGGACCAGGGTTGTAGCTCAGTCATGCAGTGTGTGCAAAAAACCCTAAGCACTACAAAAGGAAAGGATGGGCAGATATTTCCAGTAATAAAGACTCAGAGAGTGCTCGGGAGGCTGAGGCAGAAAGATCCCTGAAAGTTCAAGACCACCCTGGGCTACAAAGTGAGCTCAAGGCCAGCCTGGACTGCATAGTGACACCATGTCTCAAAAAAAGAAAAAAGAAAAAAAAAAAGACTCAGAGACAGGGTTTGTGATAAATCCACAGGACAAGAAAATATGGGATAAGACCTCCATTGTAACTGTAATCAAGTAAAAGAGGAGAAATATTAAACTTCCCTTAAAAGTCTTAATGACATTTCTTGAAAAGTTTTACAAAACCTTCAAAATATGAAAACTTTGTTTTCCATAACAGCCATTAAATATTTAAAGAAACGCCTTCATCTCCCCAGAAGCAGAATCTCTGCAAGGCCTTAAGAAGAAATATAGTTCAATGTCATAAGTACCTGTCTGGCAAACATAAGGTCCTGAGTTCAACCCCTGGTACCACACACAAAAAAAGAGGGAGACAAAAATCATTTATTTGAGAGATGCTAAAAACACCATGAGGGGAGAATGGGAGCAACAAAAGAAACAGAGCTCTCTGAAACCAGCTGGCCCTGTGATACATGATCCTGCAGGAATTCAGGACACTAAGACTGCTGGTAATGGACAAGTTCCCAGAGGGTTTTCTTGCTAGAGATGAGAAAGCCGAGTACTTGTACAACGACTCCAATCAATCATTGGTTACTAATGCTCAGTGCTTTGGACATGCCAACCCTAGGCAGGGAAGTCTCTTAAAGTTCTAGAAAGAAACTATTGACAGAGAAATACAGATATTAAAGGTCAAAAGATGACTGGACTACATTTATTCAATGGGCTTATGGGAGATGAGTAGCACAAAGAGCACCTACAACAGCTAATAATAAACTTACTGTTCATTATAGGCTACAAGGGTGAGGCATTTATGCAGGCATATGACATATTATTAATAGTCATCATGACAACATTGATCAGGTTATATTATTCCTACTTGAGAAGTGAAGAAACAGGTTCAATGAGAGGAAGCTGTTTAAGTCCACACAAATAAATGGCTGTGTTTTTAAACTCAAGAATATCCAACTTCTGACTATATAGCTCTTTTAGACCATAGTGACATTTTATCTACTTGTTTATTCATTCAGAAAGTAGAGAGTGTCTAGTGTGTCTAAGTGCTAGAAAGAGAAATGACAAAGACTAATTGTCTGCTTTTTAGCAGCTCACAGTTTATTAAATATACATATACATTCAAAAATATGTAAAACAACTATGCTAGGAACAGTTAGAGCAAAGGAACAAAAAAGTACAAGAAGGAGGGTCAGAGAAGGAAATTCCACTGTGTGGTGTGACATCATTGTGCCACCACAATCAGACAGCATTAAGGGCCTGAGTGACTCTGGAGGTCTTTGACGTGGTTTCCTAGACCTAAGCTCTTTCTCTTACAGTGCAATTAGAGCTATCACTTTAAATATAAATACAATGGCATCAGTGCTCTGCTTGATATCATCCACTGGCTTCTCATTATGGAATAAAATGAAAATATCTTACAGTAGAACAAAAACAATTCAGGAGTTAACAGTATCCATCAAAGAGTCATACCACTGGCCTGCCACCCTATACTCAAGTCTGCCTACAGACTGCCAAAATGCATTTGGTGACTTACCACCTACATATAATCACACTAGGTGAACTTTAGTCTATATTATCCTTCCTCTTATATTTTCAAATTTGACTTTAACATCACTTTCTTTGTAGAATGTTATACTGTAATGAACATAACTTTGAAGTCTAATTGAATTGGGTAAAACCACAGACTATCCTATGTTAAAGGTTTATCCTTGAATACATACTTCATTTTTATTGTCTGTTTGATATGAGAAACTGAAAGAGGAAATAAGCATCTAAAATGTACAACAGATAGTGGAAAATAGGAAGAAATAGTTCAAAAAGAAAATGAATTAAGGGGAAAGGAGAGGGAAAAGAAAGAAAAGTGCAAGTCAGCTATATTATTAGTGTCTCTTAGTTCATTGAAAAGGAGGCTTGGAACTGGGTAGATATCATCCACTGGCGCAGCACCTGCCTGGTAAGCACAGGATCCTGAATTTAATTCCCAGGAACAAAAAGAAAAAGAAAAAAAGAGGAAGGTTTGTGCTAATTTCAACTGGAGAAATTTTTAAGCCAATATCTTGAACTTTGAGCAACTACTTCAAACATAACAACATGCTATATATTAACTGTGTGTTTTGCTTTGAAACTTTGTTTTATCTTTTTTCCTTTTTTCTTTTTTTTTGTCTTTTTGAGACAGGGTCTCACTATGCAGTTCAGGCTGGCCTTAAGCTCGCTTTGTAGCTCAGGCTGGTCTCGAACTCACAACAATCCTCCTGCCTCAGCCTCCCAAGTGCTGGGATTACAGGCATGGGCCACCATGCCCGGCTCTGTTTTATCTTTTTTCCATAAAATCAAAAAGATGAAAATAACATTGGAGATAAAAAAAAAAACTACATTATTAAATGAGTTCAATGGTAATTCACAATTGGATGAAAAACAGGGGGAATTTTAGAAAGCCATTTAGAAGAAAGAAGTGCAATATTTTATTAGATATGATGAAACACTTTCAGTATTAAGGATGCATGTGTATGATAAAAGCATATGTGTACAATTTTGTTTAAAAATCAAACATCAGAAATTAATTACACAATGAAATGTTGCTAAATTCACAGTAAAAATAAAATTATTATTAAAAGAAAAAATATATATTTAATATATCATAAAGTATTTTATATATATTATAAAGACCTTTATCTGTTATGATAGGGGTAAGATATTCCACTTACTAAAAAGTACTCCTTCATATTTTTAATCCCACAACTTCATTGTCTAAGTTTTCTTCTTTAGCTTTCAGACTGCCTTGGCCAAAAAATGCTGCTTCATAGTACTGTGGCTTACTGGTAGTCTAAAGTTATGCATGACCTCACTGTGGCTGAGGTTGGGAATCAGAGGTATGGGGGTAGCAGGAGACTACAACGGAGGTAGCAGCTTCAGAGCAGGGTGTGAAAAGCAGCTGTTTGCCCTGGTGATGGAGTGGAAAGGAAAGGATTGAGCTCTGTCCCTGTGGAACTCTTGCCTGAACTCCAGTTGCTGCCACTCTGACTTACACTTCTTTCTCACTCCCAAGAGGCTACAGAGATAACTTTCCCCTTCTGTTACTGGCACTCTTCTTTCAAAATCTTGGGAACATTTTTAGGTTTCACTATGTCCTTCTGTACAAAAATATCTATCACTCTTCCTTCTTCAGGCAGAAGGGTCTTCCAGGACTTCCCGTTAAGTGCAAGAAGTGTCCCTCATGGTACACTATACCTTGTGATTCCTTAGTCCTGTCCTAATCAGCATTATCATTTGCAAAAAAAAAATCCCTCAAACACCAGCTGAGAGATATGCAAACATTGCTTTCCTTAGGAAGACAAGACAGATTTAACCACCCTCCTTATCAGAACAGCAGTTGAGCACTGGTGGTATGAAAAACAAACTTTCTGCAGAGGTAACAGCATTGCTTGACAACACATTTGGTCAGAGGCTTGTGTAGTCAAAGTCTATTGTTTTGGGTCCACACATCTGCATTCAAATTCTATTTCTACTATTTCTACCACTCCCTAGAGATATCAATTGGTGCTAAATACTTCAACCATGGGGCGTGGGAGATGGCTCAATGCAATAAGTGCTTTCCTGACAAACACAAGGGCCTGAGTTCAATCCCCGGTTCTACCAAAAAAAAAAAAAAAAAAAGTTCTAAATACTTCAGCCTTTCTGTGCACTTCATTTTCTTAATTTTAATCAACATGAAACATTGAATTGCTATGAGTGAAATATTTTAGGTATGTGAAGAACGTGACTTGGCACATAAGGACTCAGACAACGTCAGCTATTGTGTCGTTGTCATTACCATCCTTATCCCCAATCACAGATGGTATTGTCTTCTCAATTTCTCCTTTGCTGTGGATGCATCATGACATGGATGTTAGAGAGGACTCCTATTCTTCCTTCACCTTATTGTACATACTTTTACCCTTTTCCACTTCAGATATTCTGAAGATATACAAAGTCAACTGCTCGAGTATGCTCCTAACTGAGTTTCTCAGTATTCATCCCAGGCTTCCACTGGTGTTGACAAGCGTGTATGCCTACCAGGAGTCTCTGGAAATTCTGAACACCTCCAAAGGCTACATGAGAAGACTGAGGCAGAGAAGAGTTCATCTCTTTGGTCACCACAAAGCTCCCATTGAAGGTTAGATTAAATGCTAACAGGAAGGAAACATAAAACAAATCTAGAAGAAGAAAGTTAATAGGTAGGAGGTAGAGCAAGTAGCATTCTGTAAAGAGATTCAGTTTCATCTTTAAAATATTTCTCAGCCCAAAAAGTTTAGAAGTGAGTCTGTCCTTGACCTTACTGTTAGTAACCTGCGTTAAGATCACCTGCAGCCTGAGACCTACAACTGGGATTTTTAAAATCGTCAGAGATGGGCATCTGTGAAGGAAATGCTTGGGGCCTGCCATTCAGCTCAAGTTACCTGCACCCTGGCCTCAGTGAGGTTCACCCGGCGGGCGAGGTCTTCTCTCACAAATGCATCAGGGTAGTGTGTCCTCTCAAACACACGCTCCAAAGCCTGTAGCTGACTGCTGTTGAATGTTGTCCTGTTTCTTCGTTGCTTTCTCTTCTTTTTCTCTTCTGAGTTCAGCTGATCATCTGAGGTAGAAGAAATGAATAAGGAGCCAACTCACTTAGAGACACAACTGAACACTTCTTTTGCAATAATCTAAAGATGCACATAGCTTTATCAAAGTACCACCATCAAGGGTCACTTCTCTTGAGCACACACTGACATTGACATGCATATGTTCATATGCCCAGGAATTCTGATGGTTATTGCTTCTAAATACAAGGCCAGACTGGAACTGACTGTCGGACATACATTACTAACATACTCCTTGAAGCCTGTACTGTCAAAAGAGCTAAAGGCTAATATATTTCTGTACATGTCCTCTTCATTTCAATTTTGGTAGCTATACAGGAAGGTGAGTAGACTGTTTTGTACCTTATATGTCACAGACAATGTTATGTTCACTTATATAGTTTCATAACATAGCAGACCAATTATTTCCTGATCCCTTCTCCTCAACATATACTCATGAACACAGTGCAGTTATAATGAAGAAACCATAGTCAACCAAATCAGAGGGTTTTCTGTTTTACTAGGTATTTTCCTTAAAGCAGGGAATGATTCCTAACAGTGCTTACTCCAGATTCACTGCTGTAGCTAAAGCAGGCTTCAGGGCTTGTGCTACAGCACCATCAACTCAAGCTAACATTAATTTGAAACTCCCCCTATAAGAACCCAAGGACAACAAATAAAATGCTGAGATCTCTGAAACAGTTTCACTCAAACTTCAGTTTTAAGGTCCTGACAACTTAGGGACCTTTAGAGAATCACAACCTAAGTTTTTAACCTGTCAGGATCCCTCTCTTTTGCTCTGAGTTCTCTTGAAGACATTTTGGCAAGTTAATCATTCAGCCTGCCCATGGCAGCCAGGCCGTCAGAGAGTAACGTGCCCCTGTCCTGCCCCAGACAAGAGTGATGGATTGTGAGCCTGAGTGGAATACCAGCTGTGCTAACACTGTCACCAAATCATCAGGGAAGGCCAGAGCAGCCCCAGAGCCCATGTAGCTTGCAGAGATTTACAGCGATGAGCTGCATAGGTACACAACAGAGGGCTGGTCTGATGAACTGAGCTTACATTTCTAATAGTTTCTCCCCAAAGAGGTTCAAACCAAACAAAATTGTAAGTAACTGAAGTGAGGATGTTGGGAGGAGAACTTGGGCTCTTGCTACATATTCAAAGGAAAGTAGCTCTTGAGTTTTCATTTCTAATACAGTCTGCAGAGTTTCCTAATCTTCTGTGATTGTAAATGAATACACAACACACTCAAAAAAGCTACTAGCACAAAGTAGACTGTGCTAAGAATAACAACACCTACCTTAGCTGTAATATTACAAATAAGAACTTTTTCTAGGTTTCTGTATGAATTCAAAGTGCATGCTAAACCCAGAAACATGTTGGCCAGATCGCTGGGTGCTTGCTGGCTAAGATCTGAGTCTTTCTGTTCAAGCCCCTTCCTTCTCAGCCCTGCTACACCAAGAACACCCAGGGAGCTCAGGGCAAAGACAGCACATTTGCTCTTGATAATTAAACCACCAAAATACAATAAGTGCCCACTGAGTTTGTTTTCACAGGAAACACAAAACTTCTCCTGTCCTGAGATGACTGTCTCTGTAGAACAATGTATTTCACCAGCCAAGAAGCTGCTGTCAGTGATTTGCTTTTCTTTGTGGCTGTGCTCAGTTGATCACTTCTCCGATTTTTCAAACCTTTTGTTCCTCATCTAGGACCCCTGCTTGGATGGCACTTCTATCCCATTCTCAGTAATAATGTCACATTACCCACATCTTGAGAGAAAAATCAATTTAATAATTTATGGAATCTCTCCAGGCCCAGAATATTCCAACCTACCTCACTATTCAGCTAATTAGTTTACAATAATATCTGCACTAGACCATTTTGTAGTGAAATATCTGACTATCCATATATATAAAATAGTTAGGATATACAGCTACTTTCTTTTAGTTCAATGAGAAGAAAGATTTGTACTAACAGTGTTTAGACAAGATATCATACCTGCATCCTTTACTCTGAATAACTACTTTGAAGACAACAATATGCAATGTATTAATTATTGTAACTGTCCTACTAACCTGGTTTGAAACTGTCTCATTGTTATTTCTTTCTCATTAAAATTAATAAAAAGTAATATCTATACCAGAATTTGAACACCTAGGGTTAAGTACTACCTTTTAGGAGTTGACTTGCATTTATTTATATTTCCTCCTTACTTAAATGCTTGGAAGCATTTATCTTCTTCTACTTCTTTTTTCCAAATCTTTTTTTATCAGTAGTTCCTCATGGGGTGCACTTTAGATTTCTCTGGCTTTCCAGGCTTTGAAGACAGTGCCACAGCCAGAATTTTTTGTTCCCGTTAAACAGAAAAGTTTTAAAACAATTTTTAACTTCTATATTTTCATCAAACTAAAGCTATTTAGAACCCCAGGTTATTACTTTTGATCATATAAAGGGAATTCTTCATTAAGCCAATCTTAGGATTTGTTTGTTTCTCTCAAAGAAAATTCTTTCTCAAGTTCAACCATAAATTCTAAATACTTTATGCCATTTTTAAGCCTGTTTCTTCTTGGCAGGCAAAGTACGATCAAGACCAAGAATATTTCATATCCTGTTCTTACACTACAACCTGCTACATAATCACTTAGTTTTTTTTATCATCCACTGTTCATTGAAATTCCTCTTATTGTCCACCACAAGCCACCAACTCCCCTGATGTGGGAATAGGGGAAATGGAGAATTATAGTTTATGACAGGGGATAAATAGCAGTGATGACCTGAAACAGTTCCAAAAAAAGTTTCCCAGTGAATGTTCTTGTTGTTTTTAACAAATGAAAACATCAGGCCAGATCATGTGGAAGGTGAGAAGACACTCAATAACAGGAGGTCTCCAGAGACTGGATCTGGCAAGTGTCCTTCAAAGTACAAGTGTAATAGAAAGAGACAATGAGTGGGCAACAGAGACAGCTTGAGTGGCAGCCCTGTGCTTGTCTGCCTTTGCTCACTAATCACATGCTGCAAGCTCCCTGTTTTCCCTTGAATGCAGAAGAACAGGACCCAGCTCAGTATCTTCAGCAATATAAACACTGGAAGTTCGCTCATGCAGGGCATCTGAAAGGCCTTCAATAAACATATTTATCAGATCCTGGGCTCTGGTTGAACACAAGAGAAAGAAAACAGTGTACTTTTATCATTACTGGAAGACCATCATTCTTATTAAAAGAGCTACAATAACATTTGATTTTGAAGCATGCCGTCCAATGACACTATGTCCAATCAGATAATAGGCCGCATGCTATCTTTGTTATTCTGAACTGGTCAGGACTTATCAATCTGAAGGCAAACTATGCATCATGAATGCATTTTTATTAAAACCATTTTACTTCATCTAAGATACATATAGATTTTAGAATTATATTGGCTTAAATAAATGGCAAACATGCAGTTATTGCCACTTTTTTAGTAAAAGCACACAAATGACCTTATGATCAGATATAATCTCATTTTTAATCATGAGTCATAAAATGTTAATATTAAACAGGACCCAGTACATTGTTATCTAATCCAACCCATTACTTTTATAGATGAGGTAAATGAGAGCTAGGAGGATAATGTGATTTGCCTGACAGTGAAAGCATGGAACTTCTAGCCAGAGTTAAAAGGTAAGGGATCTAATTCTACTTTATTCTTAAGAGAAAATGACAATGTCCATGCCATAAATTAGCAAACAATAAAGAATGAGAAAAAGTAAGTAGGATCCATGACCCAGGGAAAATATTTATGGGGGAGTCATGTTTTTCCATATTAGGTATTGTAAAGGGGACATAGGAAAGAAGACTGATATATATCACGTCATTCCCACTAGAATAACAAATAAAAATACATCAGCCTTCATCTATATTGATCCAAATTTGTCTGCATTATCTTTTTGATAGAACCTGTCAGTATGTGTGGAGTTACTTCAGTACAGCAGTACACCCCATCTTTCACCTACTCCCCATAACTCGGATGCTATTCTTCCACTTTAAGATATAGTTCAAAATTGTTTCCTAAGACACATCTCAAATTGTGCCTTGTCTATCAATCTTTGCTGATAACTCTAGTCCACACTGATTTTTCCCTTCTTCAATATGTGTGTCTAGTTATCTTACCAAATACTTTTTTGAAAATTGCGGTCCTAACCTTCCTATGAAAATTTCTTGTCAGCTTAATGAACTCAGGTATTCTAACAGGAAACAGAACAGTTTCTTGATAAATTAAATTGCAATAAAAGTTGGAAGCATTAGAGTAGTTTCGTAGTATAACAGCAGTCCTACAATATCACAGCCTTAGTGTTTCGCAAAGTCATAAAGAGCTTAGTAACTTCTGAGTTCCAATTATTTTTAATAATGAAAAATAAGTAATTATGTCACTTCATTTTTGTCTTTGGCTAATTTAAACTGCAGAGGAAGAAAACACTTTACAGTGTTTCTTTCTCAGGTAGGTTGGTCCCCACATTTTGTACCACTTCCATGTAAAACAGCTTGAAGAAATAAGCTGAAGAAACAGGAACACATAGAAGAGAAACATGTTAATGAGAATGCTATTTCGAGGTGGTCGAAATGGTAACATATACATGAAGCATTCCTCAAAGAGAAGCCATAAGCCCAAGGTAGGATGCCCCTGTGCACTCAAATGTGACTCAAAGGCCACAGCAGTCTTGTCCTGGGCTCTAGGGTGGGCTTGCTCTGTACTTCTCATGTAGGTGTTGAAGTTGTACTGGAAGGATGGCGGACAAGTACAAAAGGACACCTTTCAGCCAGGTCAAGTAGTGACCCTTACCCACTAAGGTCTGCCACCCCCCTCACAGAAATCCCTGGCCCTCTACTGCCCTGTGTCCTGTGGGAGGAACCTTAGAGATCCCAAATCAATAATCAGCTATATGTTATTTAAAGGTACAGGAAAAACATAGCTTAGGAATAAAATCAGAATAAAAATGTGTTTCCAATGCCTGAGTCACAACAATTTGGGAATAAATCTGATGCAAGAAGATAAAATGCCAGGTTCAGTAGCTGAACCCAACCACCACATCAAAGCTTGTCATCTGCCTGTTGGTTGAAAACATGGCAGGCGAGCAGATCTTAAGTGCAGCCCACTGATCGCTTTATGGGCATTGAAGAATGTTTTCAAAGAAACTTATATTGCACAACAGCCACTTATTTTAATGGGATTTGTGTGGTTCAGGCCCTGTAACCTTTGGAAAATTGAAAGGAAGTATAATTGCAAAAGCCACTAAAAACTGTTTAGCTTTTATTGCAAGGCCTATGAAAAGCAGCATGATACAGCTATAGCATTCATGTATGTTTTTTTGGTTACATTTAGCTTTAACTGAAGTTAAAACTGCATCCTTTTAATATATGTCCTATTAAATAGCACACAGGCTGTTACTGGGAAGCCTGTTACTGTGTAAAAGCTCAGCACATTACAATGATGAAAGCCAAGTTCAGCAGCACACACATGTCTTCTCAACAGCATAGTCTTTAAATGGTCCCCTTTCTCTGGGTGACAGGTCTCTCTGCCAAGACATACACCTGCCTGTGCAGCTGTTGTTCACTGTATGCTGCACCAGAGCAACAGAAATGCTAGGCCTATGCTTTGTATGGTACAATAATACTTGTGAATTTTTTTCCTTTACTCTCAACTTGGTATAGAATTGGCTTATTTTTTAGTCAAGCATCCATCTAACTCTTGGAAAATTTCATCAAAACACCTTAAATGTTATCCAGGGGATGACAAATGTGTTCACTGGCAAAATAAAATGCCTTCAAAAGGTATTAACTAAAAAATTTTGGATGACTGTGGCCAACAAGATAAACCAGTGGCTCCCTGAAGTTACTATGGTTTTATGCAGACGCTGCTCAAAGTTTGAAAACCAAAAACATTAATGTCCTCCATCTTGTCCTTCCTTATTTCTTCAGTAATTGAGACTTAACTCAGGACATTTCTACTTAGCAACTTACCCACTAGTTTTCATTTTTTACTTTAAAATTATTGCTAAGATCGCTTTGGACTTCTTTACCTCATATATTTCTTTTCACTGCCTAAGGGAAATACACTTTGATAGAGCTTAATATGTTAACACAAATCTTATCTCCTTATATGCTTTAAGTACCTAAAGACTTTTCCTCAAAAGAATAATGATCAGAACTCCTGAAAATACCCAACAGATAGCAAGTCCTCCCATGCATGTTTGCATCAGAATTCTAGGTTTCTTCTGAGGCTATATTGATAGGTTCTTCTATGGTGGTATTTGCCCACAATTGTGAATCTGTAACTGCACAGCAGATTTGTGTTTGCATTTAGTAGAAACTCTTCTCAATGCTGAGTAAATATAAACTAATAACTAATCATTCAGTAGTCATATGTTACAGCTCTTATGGTTGGAGAATGCCTTCTCTTTGAAAGAGATAAAACTCTGACTTCACACAGAATTCTCTATAGAAGAATTTATTTATTTTTAAAATCATTGCAGGATATAAAAAAGTAGAAAATTAGAATCCTTATCATATTTAACTAACTAACCAGGTGGGAAAAAACTAGTATAAATTATGTCCCTAGCTTGGATAATATACTTTACTTTGAGCCTTAGTTCTCTCTGTCTCTCTCTTTCTCCTCTCACTCTCTGTGTCTGTCTCTCTCTATCTCCCTCCTCAACATCCTTCCTTTCTTTTGTCCTTCCTTCTTTCTTTCTTTAGTAATTGAGACTTAACTCAGGACCTTTCCACTTAGCAATTTACCCACTAGTTTTCAGTTTTTACTTTAACATTATTGCTAAATTGCTACATTTTCCAAAATGAGATTGAATCTGAGATCCTTCTGGAACTACAGGAATAGATCATCACACCCAACTAAAGCCTCAATTATTAAAACAATAAAATGATCTTACTTCTAAGGGTCATTTGAGGTTTTAATGAACACATAATAGGCTCATAGTCTGGCACAGGGCAGGCATTGGTAAGTGTGGAAATTACTCTCCCACTGTTGCTGTAATTTCCCCTTGAAATGATCTAGCCAAGACCATCGCTGCTCTTCCTTTTTACTTTAGCCCACTCTTAAGATATGTTATCAATGAATAACTTGGAAAAAAAGCTAAGAAACCATTCCCCTATGTTGAGATATCTAGCCAGGCTTGATGAAAAGGCTAACTGAGAACTAGGGAGCTGGAAAAGTAAATAAAAGCTTTAAAAATCATCCAAAACTGAAGCAAGGTGGTGGCTACACCTTGTAGAAAGAAATCGCATGTAGATGTTTGTCCCAAAAACTCCATCTGAGATGCTCTTCTGCTCTTAGTTGATTTCTGGCTTTCTACCAAGCCAAGTTTTTCTTTCTAAATTTAAATTTTGAGAAGAAACATAGAGAAAGCAAGTAGAGTCTAGCATTCAGATGTGCAGCAATTGGTACTTTTAACAAATAACCTCATTAGAAGCTAATTTTTGTTTTTAAACACAGGATAAGGAAAAGGCATTCAGTGTTAAAGACAAGCTATGAAAATTCAATTATTTCACCATCTCATTTGCTTTGAATGAACTAATTTGGTTGCCACATGTCTAAAAACACAAAAGTTAGATCATATTACTCAATATTTATTTAGTAACTTGTTAAAAATGTCTGAGCATTTGGGAAATTCCAAAGCACAAAAGAAAAAAAAAAAACAAAGAAGACAAAGTTTGGGGAAAAGAATGAATTTTGAGTGAGATTTAAAAAGCTTTCTAAACTTGAAATATTCCAGATTGTGTGGCCTCCCTGGACATGTGTGGTTTTCGATGTGGGTAACAAATGAAGTTCTGGATAAGAATTGTATATATCCCTCCTGCTGGTGGTATTTTTCCTTCATTATAAGAATACTGTCACTTTGTGGGAGACAACATTAGTCACGTTATAGCCAGAGGCCAGCGTCTTCGTGTGAAGCAACTACCAGATGTCATTTTAAAAAAAATTGTTCCTCTATTTCAGTTATAATTTTAATGTTATAAAAATTACATACAAACATGTTTTTAGAAAGAAAGAAAGAAAATACTTATGGAATCAGACAGCAATAAGGGTGATCTATGTGATTAATGAGTAAGCTTGGCTTTGGGGAAAAAAAGGCATAATGCAAGAGTCTGAGCTTTTCTACTTGGATAAAATAATAATAATTCTGAGGCATTTAAACACTTTGAGACTACAAACATGACCTGTGTTTCTTCAGACTTTTTCATTTTAGGTTAAAAAGACAATGTGCTTGGAGTAGAAATACTACAGGAACTAAGAACTACCCCTTTTCATTACAATAAGAGACAGATGTAAGGGTAATTCTCTAACATGGTAGAAATAAATGACAAGGTCTCAGGAGACCTTGGGAAAGGTCTCTAAAGAGACCAAAGGGGTGGGGGCAAAGGGAGATAACTTAATGGTCTAAGCATCTGCCTGGCAAGAGCAAGGACCTGGGTTTGAACCCGGTACCACATGCCGTGCCCTCCCCATCTGGCATCTGAAACTGGATGTGCTGGCACACACCTGTAATCCAGCACTGGGGAAGCTGAAACAGGAAGATTGCCCTAATCATGGATACCAAAACAATCTAAAGACAGAATCACCCTAATGTAGTCAATGTAAGAAGCTTGTCACTTAAAAATACTACCTAGGTAAAAGAAAATAAAAATTCTCTTTAAAGAACTATAAAATCCAAAAGTGTAAATAATGGCTTCAAGTATGAAATCTGGGTCTAGGAGGTACTATTCTGCATTACTTCTTGTTTTCCATTCTCTTATCTGTAAAATGAATGCTGTCTCAATGAGCTCAGGCTCCTACAAAAAAAATACCATACATGAGTATCTTAAGCAACAGAAATTGATTTCTCATACTTCAGAAGCTGTGAAGTCTTAGGATCTCACTTATGTATTTCCTCGGGAGAGGTCTCTCCTGGCTTACAAACAAATACCTTCTTAATGTGTTCTTACATGGCACACACACACACACACACACACACACACACACACACACACACACAGTAGAGTTTTGTTCCCTTCACTTGTGGGCATAAATTCCATGATGGCATTCTCACCCGCATGACCTCATTTGAACCTAACTGCTTTCCCAATCTCTCACTTTCACGTAACACCGCAATGAAGGTTATGGCTGTGAATTTTGGAGAGATGCGAAGATTCACTTCATGACAATTGAGTGAAAATACAAATAATCCATGTATTCTTAAATGATTCAAATTGTAGAAACCAGTTATACACATTTTCTTATACCTGGATTTAAAACATATTTTGTACTAGACACTACAGAAGTATTGTGAAAAGGACTATGGCTTGGGAAATAAGAGGGTCAGATTTTAACTCAGTGGAGTTACTAACTCTGGGATGTTAGCACTGTATCCTAATTGATGTATAATCATAAAGTGAACTTTGTTAGTAGGGCCTCTTTCAAATCCAGTGTGTAGAGTTTTTTTTTTTCCATTTCCAGCATCTATCCTAATAGAAAATTTCCAGTAACTGTTTGTTTTAGGTGATAACTGAATTATGTTCTTTTGGTGTTAGTTGTTGATGGTGGTGGTGGTGGTGATGGTTGTTTTGTTGTTTTTGTTTTTAAGAAAACATTGGTTGTCTTACAAATTGGATAAATACTGCTATAATTACGATGCCTGGCAAAAACTTGGGTGATTGAAATATTCCATCTTTTCCAAAGTCCTCTTCATTTGACTGAAGTTAAAATGAACTTTTATTTTGTAAAATATAGTTTAACTATAATGATAGCCTATAGTCTAGAAACTGAGGTAGCTTAGTTTCTAGCTTAAGAAGCTTCTCAGAATAAGTCATTCAATCCTCCAAATTAATTAAAAGAAGAAAAAATAACCATGTAGATCTGTTTTTTCTACTGTCCCTAACCTAACCTTAGGTTGGATGGCATTAATCTTGCTACAGTGTGTCTATATCAACTACTTTAGTCTGATCTCAAAATTGATGCCACTATAAGTGTTCAAAATCAACACTGACCTTCATATCCTCCCACCATAGTGTT
Source organism: Ctenomys sociabilis (assembly GCA_004027165.1). Classification (NCBI taxonomy): domain Eukaryota; kingdom Metazoa; phylum Chordata; class Mammalia; order Rodentia; family Ctenomyidae; genus Ctenomys; species Ctenomys sociabilis. The sequence continues at coordinate 39,561 of PVKA01006329.1, forward strand.
ACCAATTCATTTGCGTGAGTGTCCCTTGAACACCTAGTAGGTGCCAGGTAAGGAGGTGCTCTGAACACAAAGGAATACTTCACGAAGTCTGCTTTCCAGGGACTTAGTAACCGAGTTGGAAAAAGAAGTCACATGTACTTGTAAAGTAATAGTAGAGAAAATGTAATTCAGTAAGTTGGTGGCCATCAGAGCTAGTCCTGGGCCAAGCAGGAGGACAAAAATACCAAGTGAGTGGTAGGCCAGAGGATTATCAGCTTGAGTCTCTATCACACTTGAAGTTCTTTATCCTTTTATTAGCTACACTCTTATCACTTCCTTTGCCCCACTTTAGTGGTAACAGTGGCAGAAACACATTTTCCTTATCTCTCATTTACACTTTTCTTTGAACTTGTTTTCTTTTGTCTAATAATACACTAACCTTACCCTATCCACTGACTCAATATTGATGGCTTCTCTTCTCCTCTTCCAAGTCTCAGTTTATCTGTCAACTCTTCCAGGAACCTTTCCCCAGCAACAGTAAGAAGTGACCTTTTCCTCATTATTCTCTACCCATCCTCTGAGGCTGCTTTATAACACAACAATCTATAATTGTTTATGTTGAGGACCCGAAGGCCTTTACACATTAGACTACATTTCATGATGGCAGGCACATTGTCTGGCTCGTTTATGTGGCATTCTAGCATCTGGCATTGGTGGCTGCTGCATTTGAAGCCATTTTCTTAGAATAAAACTCAATGAGATGTTTAGTTGTGCTCAGTGAAAATAAGTATTCTGCATATTCTGGTCAGTTCATACTCAGCTATCAAACTTGACCACTCCTTCAAGTATCATTCTATTCATATACAAGTTTTCCAGTGATGAAGCTTTGTTATGGTTTCCTTAAGGCACACCAAGTGCAGGCTTATCCGTCATTCAGGTTTTTCACATACTTACTTTGTGCAAGACTTCGCAACAATAATCATCCAATTACATCAGTAATTATTCCCATTAGAGTGTAAGCCTTGAAGGTAGGTGAACAATGTATGCAGACCTGAGTCCTGTACTTTTTTAGCATTCGTTACATGTTTGACTTTGGCAGCAAACTTTGAATTACTGAGCATCTTGCTCCCAGTATAGACAAAGGAAGTCTTAGCAGTACCTGACCTGATACAGTTATTTCTGTGTTCAAATACTGTTTAACTTTAGATTCACTTCCTTCTAATCACTGTGCTTTCTGTTTCCTTTCACTGGTAAGGGGATTTGAACAAAAGCCCAGCTAATTCAATCTCCAACACCCAGGGACATTACTGCCTGTCAACAGCACCTATGCCTTAACTATATAGTGATTTCTTCTCCATGGAAATGTGACTATTTTAACTAGTGGGCAAACTGATGCAGTAAAATCACACAAGGAAAAAAGTTAAATCTTGGCAAAATACCCAAAAGTCCATGTGGAGTAATCTTATTCCACTGAATCATGTCCCCTGCTGTAGGGCAGACCTGAAGACGTTCTCATTAATAGGTGATTCTGTCTGCAGGAGTGGAAAGCTGTGAGTCATTTGGTGTCACTGTGACTCATGTCGTGACCACCACTTCCAAATCCCCATCATGTAAAAGCTGGCAAAGGACATCGACTGCTCAACTCATAACAGGAAGAAGCCAGGACAGAGGAAAGATTTCATAAGAGTCTTTATTATAAAGCAAATGATAACTGGAAAAGGGGAATAACTGAGGACAAGGACAGTGCCCTTTTAATCACAGCATGGGTCGTGCTTTCCCTCACTTCTGTTTCCAGTGGGCCATCACTGCAAGTTACAGACATTCTTCTTCCCATTTTTTAAGGTTTTGTTTTTTAAAGATTTCTTCTACTTTTGCATTTTTCCAAATTTTAAATTACTTCATAGGACCTTGATGTTAACATGTTGAAACCAGGATGAGAATAATCTGTGATAGGCTAGTATTTAATTCCACTACAAAACCATTCTCCTGCCATTGACAAAAATTTTATCTTCCAACTTTCTTACTTCTTTCTTTCTTGCCCTTTGTGTTTTGATTTAAGTGGCACATGTTTGAATGATGTATTTTACATACTCTGAATTGGTATCTTTAAAATTAAATAAACTTAAAGATTTTTTGAAGTCAGAGGATGCTTGCAAAAAGTACAATGCTGATCAGGTGAGTAGAAAGGAGAAAGAATTTTAGAAAATCAGTTTTTATAAACAGTGTTTGCCATAAATCAATTGAAAAAAGTGTGTGTGTGTGTGTGTGTGTGTGTGCGTGTGTGCGTGCATACGTGTGTGTGTGTGTGTTAACTGATATGGGCAAAAGTAAGGACATGCTAAGCTACATTTCATTTTATTTTTATCTAACTGGAGAGAAAGATACAACATTTAAGAGAAAAATCTCTTTTCTTGACCTTTATCCCTGTTCTGCAGGCCCATGCTTCCCTTTCATTTTTGTCTGTTTGGTTATTTCTGTACAGGGGCTTCCTAGTACTAGTACTCCTGTGTTCCTTCATAACATATTGAAACTTATTCCTTTGTTAGTTCAAAGGAAGGATCTATTAGTTCAAAGGAAGGTTCCTAGCTGGAATTAGTACGATCTTTCTCCCTGGAGACTTCTAGTTGTAGCCCTATTCTCAGGTTATCTCAAAGTGAAATGGCACTAAGCCTTACTGGTCATTATTGTTAAGTCATCATCAAGTGAAATCAGTGTAGTTAAGTTCTTGATCAAAGAGAGTCCATATTTATATTAAAGTTTATCTCTATGATAACTCTATACCTGTTTTACTCACTTGTGATTTTTTCACATTTTTCTATATTTTCAGTAATCTAATATTGGTAAATTTTTTTCAGAGAAATGTATGAGAAAGCAAACTTTATATGGGAGGAGGGTCACCCAAGTAGATTAGAATCCAGACAAATTGAGTTATCACCCTGTCTCTGGCCCCAAAATGTCATATAACCTTTAGAATATAACTTTAGCAGTCTGGGTTTTTCTCCCTATTGATGTCCAAAAAGGGCAACCATCGTTATCTGTTTTGAATAACTTCCCAATTATTTAAATTTCTCTTCAAGTGCTAGACCTATAGGTAAATCTGTGGCTTCAAATATATACAAATAATGTATTCCATTGCTAATTATTACCAATTTTAGAATCTATGACTTTAATAATGAGTGTCTAGATACTGTGTAATTACAGGGATCTATCTTCCTCTGATTTCATATTTAATGTTTTTGACGTTTAAATAAATAAGTCATGATCTTTGAAGATACTAGAGTTATTTCAAAATTCTATGAATGTTTATTTTCTTTAATTTTCATTAATTTTTAAGGGAAATTTAGGAGGAATTTATATATTTGAAAATAATAGAATGAAGATAAAAATATTTTGTAAAGTTATAGAGTTTTAACATAATCTAAAGTTGGGGAACATTATTGTGCTTGTGTATATGTGTGTGTGTGTGTGTGTGTGTGTGTGTGTGTGTGTATACATGACTCAGTTTAGAGAATCCTTAGTGGAACTCGTAACAACAGTTCTATAAACATGAAAACTAAAAGCAGATCAAATTATCTGGTAACTCACTTTGACATATTAATTTCTGATAGGAGCACCTAGAAATGGCTCATACATCACCACTGGATAGACTAAGCTCTAAACAGTTTAAAATAAAATTTAAATAGATATTATAGATGTGTAAATTTTAAATAAAAGAAGACTGAGTATGCATGGCTCCGAGCAAAGCCAATCATCAAGCCATTCTGGTTGGCACAACCAAACACTACATTAGTGGGATCTTACATTACTGCATAATTTGAACCTGGAAAAGAAGAGAGAGTGAGGGAGATAGTAATGGAATGCATTAGAAATGGGCCACTAGGGATATTCCTCCACTAAGTGCTGAATGAAGTAATATATGTACCTTTGGACCCATTTTCAATGTATGTCTCAAAGTCCATCCCAAAGCCACTGTGTAAGTTTTATGGATACCTTAAAAAAAAAAAGTTTCTTTTCAGGGCTGGAAAAATAATGGCACAAAGCATCCAGTAACAACAGAATATATGTATAAATTCCAAACTGATGTATCTGCCAAAAGGAAATACTCCAGAAAAAAATGATGAATTCCCCAGACTGTGTGTGAAAGTCTGATATGTAAGATCAGAGAGAGTTTGGTATACATAATCTATGGGGAGAAATATGTTCACTATTAAAGACTATCATGGATGTGACTTACTCCAAGATCATTATACCCAAGAGCTAAGAACAGGAGACAAGAAGACATATGTCCCTGGCTTTGCTAGGGATGTCCTTCTCAAAGTTCTTTTAAGAATATAACCCACACAATGACTACAGTGCCACTGGCCAATAAATCAATTATAGAATTATGAGATAGCTGACTTCACCTATGGATATGATAAATATTCGGAGTGTGTATTTTTTGTGTGATTTTTAAGCCAAATGTTAACTATGCCTAATGAGTTTTGAATCTCAGAAACATAACTAAAAAATCTACATTCCTCATTTTTTTCTCAGTATAATTAGAAGGAACAGAATTCCAGCAGAGAGAGCTAATGTTATTGTATTCCCAATTTCTTGGGACTGAGATTGCATTTATATAGTGCCTTTCTTCCAAAGATCTTAAAACACCTCACACGTTGTTCCATTTATTTCCTGAATATCTCTACGGTATAACAAAATAATGCTTAGTATAGTTTTAAGCAAAAAAGTATTAATAATTTAATATATTTAACCAAAACTAAACAAGTCATATTCATCTACTTTCATAGGCAGGAAAAATCAGTATTTAGTAAGACTTCTGAATAATAAATAGCAAATTCACTATTTCTTCCTTTTAATTAAACTTTTTATTTTGCATTCTCCAGATATTCTAGGCCATATTAATCATTACCTCAACACTGAGGTAGTGCTAGGTTGACATAATTTAGCATGTCATATATTTTCATATTTCTCTTTGCTTTCTATTTTAGTCACAACCAGCTCCTAGCTATTCAGTTAATTGGAAATTATACCCAACAGTTCTCAAAGAGGCAGAACTGACTTTTTTACTCTCTCCCATTCTGATAGCTCATCCTGCCTGAGCCCCAGTTCCTTAACTAACAAATGAAGAAAAAGAAATCCCAATTTTCTTAAAGAATTGCCTTAAGTTTCAAACAAAACAATTTCCTAAAAACACTGTAGGTATAAGTAAGAATAATTATAAACTCTGTGAAGGAAAAGAGAATATTTTTAACTTTTCTTATAATCCTTGCAAGATCCTAATGCGATAGTGGTTCAATATGATTTCCCACATCCATAGGTAGGAATTTAATATATATTTAATAATGAAAAATTACTGAGTAGTTTCTACGTGCTAAGAATCACTGTTGAGAACTTTACATATGCTCTCTCATATTTTGCTACCCTAGTAGATCACATTACTCCTAGCCTTGCAGTGCAAACTGCAAAGGAAAACTCAAAGCTTCAAGAGCTAGGTAGCCCAGCCAAGAGCTCAGAGCTGATACCCGGCAGTTGGCCGGCAGAGTCCTGCAATACTTTACTAGACATCCAAAGAACCGATGATTCTGAAAGAACTCAGAAATTATAAAATGTGAATCAAAAGGCTATTAAAAATTGAAAAAAAATTTAAGAAATGGATAAAAATTTGTGAGCATGTGTTGAATAGAGTTTCAACCTCAGAAAATGAAATATATAAATGGACCAACTTCTTGATACAACTGCATTAAGATCACATGACCTTTCATAAGAGGTGTCTTCCTCAGAGAAATGCATTTGCACATGTGGTTGTCTTTGAAAACTGAAGTTCTAGCCTGCAAGATTTTTCTATTCTTTGTCTGATCCACCAGTTACAGATCCTCAGAGTCGTGGAAGCATAAATCTGATTGTGCACAAGGCCAATGGCAACAAGATAATTGCAGAGATCTAGTACCCCCTAATTACACTCAGTTCCATAAATCATTGAACTGCCACAACCTCAGCTTTCTGGAATTCTCAAGTTGTTTGAAATACTCTGCCTTTGCCATTTATGAAAGATCCATATTATGCTGTCTCTTTCTTAAGCATATAAAAACAAAATTAAAATTTTTAGCATTTACTTGCCAGCAAGTACTCATGGGATAGCATTGTAGAAAAAAGAAAAATCAAATAGAAATGTGATATCTTTTTATAAGAAAAAGAGCAAAACTTTCCATCTAAGGACCTCATTAACCCCACAGTTAGGATCCTAGGGTGGATGACTCTCTGCTTGGTCCTCTTATGTTGGAAATTACATTCCTTAGCAGAAATTCAGATCTGCTTGCCCCACACACACAGCCATCATAGAGTGCCTCCAATTCCACAGGAATCGATTTATTCAACTCTTAAAACTTCTTCCACTCAATGGTTTAGAGAAATAAATTTTATAACCTTTGATATTGTAATTATTGAACAAAACGAGTAAAGCATTTGGCCTGAATAGAGGTGAAGTGATCAGAGATCCACCAACTAAGTCCATGCCTGAAATACATGCATTTAAGCCATGGACTTCAAATTAAGATGTAACAACAGATCCCAAATTGTGATTTCTTGATTTATATTTTCTGTTTGATTTTTTGGCAACTACCGGGGATGTTAATTACGGTTATCAAACAACTCTGAGGGATGCTAAATACAAAAGGTTGATGATCCCCAACTCCACAAAGAACTCACAGTTTAGGGAGAAAAAGAGTTACCTGGATAGTAACTTCTAAAGAGTTAAGTAAGAGAATGGAGGGTGTATGCTGTGAAGCTGTGGAACAAGGAAGAGTCTATTGTATCTTAACAGAGGAGACAAAATATGAGAAGAGAGTCACAAAGAAAGAAGAAATAATAATTTTCTCAGGAAAAGTACATGACCAACAGGAAAGGCAATATATATATAGTGGGTAGAGCAGGCTGATAAAAAGTAATATAGGAGATTGATTAAACCCAGGTCCTTCACACTGAGATATACTGCCAAGCTTGCTTACTTTTCTTTCGTTTTCTTTTTCTTCTTTCTTTCTTTCCTTTCTTTCTCTTTCTTTCTTTCTATCTTTCTTTCTTTCTTTCTTTCTCTCTTTCTATCTCTCTCTCTGTGTCTCTCTCTCTCTTTCTTTCTTTCTTTCCTTCCTTCTTTCTTTCTGAGGTAGAATTTTGTTACCCAGGCTGAATTCAAAGTTACGATCTTCCTGCCTTGACCTCCTAGTGCTGGGAATACATGCATCATCATAACCCACTAATAAAATCCTACTCATTATTAATAGTGGATCTTTAACCTCATTTGTTCCTGACAATAACTGTAAGAAGGCTGTCATTATCTTTACTTTAGGTTTAGAAAAATAAACTTCTCAAGAATGCTGTGGTGGTTAGTGACCTTTCCATAATCTTCCTGTGATGCATCAGTGAGTACTGAGAGCTTTTGGAAAAGAAAAAAAGAAGAAACTGAAATAGAAAAAGCAAGGCCAGAAGGTGAAAGGCTTTTTACAACATGCTAAGACTTTTGACTTCATCCTCTAGGGAAGGCAAGCCAGTAGTGGGTTTTCGGCAGGGAAGTGAATAACGGGAGTCTCTCTGTCTTTCAGATAACATCCTGGTGATTGCATGGACCTTGATTTTGGTGGGGAATGAGACTAGTTTTACAGATTCAGAAGGTCTGAACTAATAGTAAAGCTTATCCAGCTATTTTTAATGGTCAGAATGTATAAGCCCCTTTCATCCCAAAATTTCTGCCATGTCTCTCCCATACTCTCTACTATCTAGGTCTGTTTCTAATTCTCCTAATGCTGTTTTTCTGAATCCCCAACACACACTTGAAAAAAATTATGAGTCAGGTATGGTGCATATACACCTGTAATCTCAGAACTCTGGAAGACTGAGGCATTAGGATCACAAGTTTGAACCCATCCTGAGCAAATTAGCAACTTAAGAAGACCTTACGTAAAAAAATCTTAAAAAGGGCTAAGAATATGGTTTAGTGTGAAAGCTTTGTGTACAAGCTTAATATTGAAAATAAAAAAGAAGGAGAAAGAAAGAGAAAGCATGAATTCTAGACAGGATGACATAAGCATATAATTCTTTATAAAATCAAGATTCAGAAAGCCTTGTCAAGCAGTAAAAGTGATACAAATAAATCTCCTAAAGATTCATGCAACTTTTGTAGGGAAACTGCAGTGACACTGTTCATCCAATGCTGAGCTTAGCTTGATGGGCTTCCAACCTTCATATTTCACCTAGGACCTGGTGAAGTTCTTGACCCTTATAGACTTCCACTTCAAGCAATATGATTAATAATAATAATAATAATAATAATTGAAAAGCATAAAATCAAGTATGCAATTTATTTGCTTAAAAATGACCACAGAATGTTTAAGTTGTTAACTTCACTGATCTTGAAATACAAGCATATGCACAAGCAGAAAAGCACTGAAAACCCATCCACTGAGAACACTGAAACACACTGGCATTTCTCAGTGTGTTTTTGTGTTGCTTTGTTTCATTCCTCCAGGTAGTCAGGCCAGTGGAGACCCCAGTGAGCCTGCCTTCTTTGGGCCACTATAACTTCGTATCTTTCCTTATTCTGCAGCCACTGTTTATTATGCATTTCCCTTCTATCAGGAGGTGAAGGAGGACCTTTGGGGAATCTTCCTTAATCCCACTGTGCCTGGGCAGTCCTCTGTGGACTGACTGGGAAACCACCCTCTGACAGTTATTGGGAAGAGCTGTGTGTGAACAAGAACTCCTAACAAGACAGGGAAAAAGGGACACAAACCCTCAAAGGAACCAGACTCTGTGGAAGGAAGCAAACATTGACTCCTCTCACAGGGCTCTGTAAAAGAATAAAAAGTAAAAAAACAAAAACAAAACTTTGTCAATGTGTGCTGGAGAAATTTTTTTAGAAGTCTTTCCACAAGAAAAATCCTTTCTGTGCTAAAATTGGCAGCCAGACAGCCTGAGCATTTCTCTCCTGCATAGAAAGTGCTCTGTCAGGCAGGCTGCAATGAACAATAAGCTGAAAAACACACCACAGACTTCCACTGTATTTTATTTGGCAGAGAGGAATTATTTCTCAGTACAAAGTATTTGCAACTGGCACTGGTTAAACAAGAAATTACAACCTTTAAAAGCTCTATTTATCATTAGCTGTGAAAGTGCAGACTTCACTGTCAGTTACCCTGACAAAGGATTACAGACCATCAACGCCCCACACATGATTAGCACACTCTTGACCTTCATGCAAGGGAAGAGGAAAAGATGAGTAGCCAGGGGCTTTTTCTCGAGAGTCCCATCTCTTCTTTCCCATCTTCCCTTCTTCATAGCCACCAACTTTCTCTCTGTCTTTGTCTCTGTCTCTGTCTCTGAATGTCTCTTTCTCTTTGTCTCTATCTGCCTCTGTCTCTCTGTCTCTGTCTGTCTGTCTGTCTCTCCCTTCCTCCCTTCCTCCCTCCATCTCTCTCTCTCTCTCTCTCTCTCTCTCTCTCTCTCTCTCTCTCTCTCACACACACACACACACACACACACACACACACACACACACAAGCATTCTCTCCCCCTGAAGCTATGCAGATTGTGGAACAGGCCAATGGAAAAGCAAGCTTGTGGAAACACTCAGGGATCAATCCAGTCAGCAACAACTTTACTCCAAATGTGTTCTGTTGATGAAAATTACAAGATTTAGTTCTGAAAGTTAAAGAAATAATGTGGTTTTATTCCTCTCAGTTGCTTCAAGGGCCTGCATGGTCAGGAAAAAATAGTGGATTTTAATCTACAAAAGGCTGCTACTGTGATTGATTCTAAAATAACCTACCAAGCCTTGAATGGTGCCTATGTATTCTGAGAAGGGACTTTTATGAATTGCACTGAGGCATTAAACCCATCTTTAAGTGATTTCATTCCTTGGGAACAGAAAAACAAAGAGATGCTTTGTCTTCCAGTCTTTCAATTTAGAAAGAAAAAAAAATGTTATTTTTCCTCAAGTGGTTATATAATGTTAGGCGATTTCTCTCAAGAAATGTAGGTAAGGAGCTGGGATACAGCTCAGTGGCACAAGTGCCCTCCTGGCAGGTACAAGGTCCTGAGCTTGATTCCTGGTACCCAAAAGTAACAAATGAAATGCAGATAGATAGATATCCCTATTCAGCTGTAGCTTTTCAAAAGAGCAGCAGGACATTATCAGAGTTACTGTTACCTTATTGCCAGTTAAATTAGTCCAGTGGTCCTGAATTTTCTCTCAGGGGAACAAGGTTTACAGATTAATGTTATTCTCTTTAAAATCTTTGTTTTTATTGTTGATATTTATCTCAGCATGCAAACATTACTAAGAAAGCAAGAAGATAGCACACTGTCTTTCAATCACTTACCTGTGATTTAACACATGTGTAACAAATGCTAATGGCAATGATCTTGAAGGTGACATAGTCAATGACAAAGATAATGGTAATGGTCAAGGGAATAGGTGAGACTAACTGTTTATAAAGTCTTTTTAATCACATGAAAAAAACATTGTTAGACTGAGATATATGTGTATATTTCTACTTACATGTACGATAGATTCTACAGTACGATATTCTACAGTATATAGAACAATACTATATTCAGCAAAAGAGACTAGAAGAAAATGAATCAAAATGTTCTAAGTGTGCTCACTTCTGAGTAATGCAATAATGGGTATTTTTTCCTTTTCTTTTTATTAGGTTTGATCAAATAGTATGATGAATTAAGTCTTTTTAAATTTATTACAGAGCTGGGTGTGGTGGGGCAGGCCTCTAATCCCAGCACTCGGGAGGCTGAGGCAGGAGGATTGTTGTGAGTTTGAGACCAGCCTGAGCTACAAAGTGAGCTTAAGGCCAACCTGAACTGTATAATGAGACCCTGTCTCAAAAAAAATAATAATAATAAATTTATTACAGTAAAAGGCATATTTCCATGAATCCCTTTCAAAATAGTCTTTCTTTATTTCTTTTATTTTTGTTTGAGACAGGGTCTCATTGTGCAGTTCAGCCTGGCCTTAAATTCTCTATGTACCCCCATGCTGGCTTCAAACTCATGGAAATTCCCCTGCCTCAGCCTCCAAACTTCTGGGATTATAGATGCATGTCACCACCCCCAAGTCTTCCCTTTTTCTCTGAATATAATTCTGCCATCATTCTTCCCACTCTCTGACACAGCTGCAGAGGTCCTTTTTTGGTGGGTGCCTTTAGTTGGGCTGTTGTGGCTGCTTCAGTGTCCTGTGACAGTTCAAAATGTTTTCGTTTCGTGCTTATTTTGACTTGAAGGGAGAGTCAGTGGTTGCATGGTGCCAGATCCAGTGATTAAGGTGAATGAGGACACAGTGCAATGTTTCACAACCTTGCCTTTTTGTTGGCTGGCACACAACAGCAGCGTTCACATATTTTTGGTCACACCATGTGAAGGCACCCACCAAAGATGACTTCTTGGAACTAATTCATTGTGAGGGGAATAAGGGGCAAGTGGGTTAGAACCAAGCAGGACTGTTTTGAGGAGAATTAATAGCAATGTGCCTTATACTGTAATTTTTAATTTAAATATTCACTGCGTATGTCCATCATACCTGGTATATTCTCTAATTTTTCTCTGATAAGATTGTCTCACACTTATCACTAGAAGAAAATAGAAAAGGCCAAACTAGCAAATGACACAATCAAAATTAAAATATACCTAAGATGCTTGTCAAGTGATAGCTATTTACATGTACATTACCACAACTTCTCAAGGAGATCATTTTCCCATTTTGCAATAAAGTCACTGAGGTTCAAAGACGTGAAGTGTTTCTCTCAGTGGGAGCCAGCTCTGCCTCCTAGCCCCCATTGAGGTCCAGTTAGTCACTGTCCAGGCCCCTTTCTCCTGGCTGTCTCTTGGCCTTGTTAGTCTGGGTGTGGATGAGCAACCCATCTTCCCTGGCTCATTCACATTCTGTAATTTTTTCCCGCGAATGTGGGCTCCAGAAGTTGATCCATTCATATGTGTAGCTTCTAATCATGCCAGATTGAGGAATGTTCTTTCACATTTGATCTGCTGTGTTCACAAAAACTATCACAGGGCTATCACTCATAGTTGACCTTCTCTAAAATTCCTGGGAGTTTGGACAGCTTTATTTAGCTCTATGAAGTTCAAAGAGTGTGCCAGGAAGATTCGCAGTCCAAAAATAATCTCCTTTTTATGGGTGCTCTAAATTAACTCATGAAGGAGTGAGCTGAGCTAAATTAAAGAGCTTAAATTACTTTCATACAGTAAGATCCAGGGATTTTACTAAGTGGTAAACGTTTTCTCTCTGAGAACTTTACTGCTTCCTTCCTCTAAGAAGCTAGGCTTAGAAGCAGAGAAAGTAGCTCAGAGCAGCTTTTGACAGACTCAGCCTAAACTCCTAGTGAGGAATATTTAAAATTTTATAGGTTTTCCTAGCTTCTAAATTAATTTGAATATAAGTGAAATGTTAAATAATCTCTAGCACAAATGGCAAAATAGGTTCATTGCCTTTTTGCAAAACTGGAAAGCTGGATTCATGAGTCATTCTGCAAAGTATTTTCACTTATAAATGACTTGAAATAGCTTGACAAATCTTAACCATATCCCTCCTGGCTGGCTGGCTACAGCTTATCTTATCTTTTCATAACTATTGGGATGCTATGGGGAATTCCTTTCTGAGAGCTGCACACTAGAGAGTAGGCAATATAGAACAGAAAATAGAAGATTATGATTCAGGTTATCTCTTTTTCTCGACCACAAAATGTCCCATTGGTCATGGCTACTAATACAGGCAGCAGAATGTATATGTGTAAGGATATATAGGGATGTGTGTAAGGATGACAAACACTAAATTTGCAGAAAAAAAAAAATCCAAGATCAGCAGTCCTGTTGTCTGAAGCTCCATGGCGCTGAGACCCCAAAGGTTTCTCCTTAGCACCTTTCTCTTTGCATCTCAGATGCATGCCCAGTGCAGGTGTGAACCACAGGTAGGGGTCTTCTCTGTTGCTCTTTATGTACTGCTTTTGGAAGCTTCTACTATCAGCAGTGGAGGAAACAAAAATATCAAAAAGCATTTCTGTTGAACTTTAGAAAGAAGGGCTGGCCAAATAGTTCAATGGATTAAAGCATCTGCTTAGATGCAGGGGCCCGGAGTTTGATTCCAGGCCTGCTGTGCTGGCCCTGACCCCAGGATGTGTTGAGATGGCAACTGAGACTGGGTGTGGTGGTACGCTCCTGTAATCCAAGGACTTGGGAGGCTGTAAACAGGAGGATCACTATGAGTCCGATCTACACAGTGAGACCTTGTACACCCTGTCCTAAATACAAAAAAAAAAAAAAAGAAGAACTTTAGAAAGAAACATACTTATCCACACTGGATATCTATCATATTCCAGAAAAATTGTCCTCAGTTGCACTAAGCATTTACTGTACCTTCAATTGAGATTCCAGTAAGGGTCCCAAAGACAAGAGCTAGCAAGCATTTTACTCAAGAAAAGAAATGCAAAACAAAGGTCAGGCTCGGTACAGTGAAGGGAAAAACACAAGGGCACATGCATGTGAGAGAGGAGGGCATGCGCCCAGCGGCCTCTGTGGACTTTTCATTCCTAGGGGAAATTTCACCTCATAAGTGTTAATTAGTATATCCCAATGAAGATCATTTAAGGATAACAGTATAAAGATCTTGCTTCTTAATGGACAGCAAGCTAGTTCAGCAGACTAAGTACCTGCTTAGGCAAGTACAGGGACTGGGATTCAATCCTCAGCACCACATGCCAAGTCAGCCCCACTCCCAGGAACACTGAGCCAGCCATGGAGACCAAGTGTGGTAATGCATACCTGGAATCCCATGCTGGGGAGGCTGAAAACAGGAGGATCACTATGAGTCCAAGCTGCAAAGTGAAACCCTTTGCCAAATATTAATAAACTAAAGTTAAATTTAAAAAGGCTTTGCTTCTTCAGTCTAAATAAGAGAATTATTTCTTCTGCCTGTGGCTGAGCAGCTCATATTTCCCCAACATAACCTCTCCTTCTAAGGACACTTACTCCTTGTACCAAGTGTTCATGAACAGCAGGTTGAGACTAGCATCAATTTGTTCCACAAAGGTTTTGGTAGAAGGAAAAAAAACCCAACATTATCTTGTCCAGGTATACAGCATTTGTGTAGCATCTTGTTTTGAGTAGGCATGACTGCGGTGTAGCCACAAGAAAGCCCTTGGTGGGACATGACACATAGGCATGAACGGGGTTTCAGGTTGTGATATGTTCTGCAACTGCCTAACTAATCTTGTGCAAATCACTTCAGCTTCCTTGTTTCCAAAATAAGAGATGTAGAAGGACACCTTCTCTAATTTCTTCTTGTGTGGAAGTCCATAGGGACTGTGTTGTGTTTAATCAAGTCAAAGTCAGTTATCCAGCGAGCCTTTCCCACCTTCACTGCAGAAAGAGATCCTGCCATTCCAAGTTCTCCCAACCACATGAATTCAGACTATCTTAACATTTGACTGGATTGCCCAATTCTGCCTGTTTCCTACCTGATTCTGTATAAAAGTTCAATGACAAATTAGAAGAACTGTTGCCTTTACCTCTTAATTCCTAAGTCTAATGTTATTCTAACAACATAAAAATCCTCTGATGTTATCACACTTTTGATTTGTATCTGTAGGAAACCCTTTCAGACACAGCTGTTGATCATTAAATGCCAGTGGATGAAAGCATTTGGTTACTACCGGAAAAGGAAAGAAAGAAAATCAGCAAAACTTTATTTGCAATCAGATTTCATTGATTTTATAATTAAGTAGCAATCCTGAATTAATGAAATCATGTGCTTTGTACTATAAACATGAACAAACTTTTTTGGAGGGCGTTACTAAAGATTGAACCGAAAGCTGTCACACTTAACTATATGCCTGGTGCTTTTTATGTTTAATGATGAAATGTTCTCGCCAAGTCACTAAATTATCCAAGCTGGGCTTCCACTTGTGATCCACCTGTCTCGGCCTCCCAAAGTACTGGGATTACAGACAAATATGGATATTTTTTAAAAGTAGCTCTCAATACTGTGAACATATTTCCCAGGTTTTAAGATCCATCTCAATTCTTATTTTCTCCATAAGATCATACATACTTCATCACCCTTTTGACTAGTTTTTGAATAAGAAAAACACAGTTGTGTAGAGTACCTGCATCTCTCAAACAGGCCTATTCATTATTCATGCACATACATGCATATATCCAGAATTTCATAATAATAATTTCCACCCTACAAAGGAAATAGTTGTTACGTGAGATAGTGTGCTCTTTACATAAAAATGTTTAACCTTTCAGAGGCTATGGCTTGTTTGTAAGACACAAACAAACTCTTATTACCAATTTTTCAGGATAATACCTGATCTGCTACCTCCCCAGGGCTAAGCAAGGTTCTATGCTGTCATCCAAGAACACCAGAGAAGAAAGTTCAGCTCCCAGAATAGGTTGGTTTAATCACTTACAAGTTCTCCTTCAACTTGTAACTCTATAATTTATATTTTTCTTAAAATTATTCGCAAAAAATTTATCCAATTGCTCTCCAGCATTTCGTATGTTAGCAGGTACTATAACAAATGCAAGTGAGAAAATTAAATCTTACAGTGCTGACATTTGGATATATTTGCACGAGGGATTTGGACATACTTGCACCTGGAAACAGAACTATGTGGTAATAAAGTCCTTTGTGGCGGCAGCTCTCCTCTGAGAAAACGATAAAATTCCTTTAGAAAATTAAAGTTCTCTGTGCTTCATGGAACATCTATTTATATGGTGAAAATAGTACTGTCACTTCTCACAGAAAACATAAAATTAAGAACAAAATGTGTATAAAAAGGTATTACAACCATTTTTATTAATGTTCACTTGCAATATGTAGTAGTTTTGTTCAATTTGGAGAATTTATACATGCATACATCTTTATTTTTTAAATTCTTTACCTCCAGTGATTATGATTAATAAGCAAGAAGTTTATTCGATTTTCACACTATATAAACACACTGTCTTCTCACCTTGTCACATCTCACCTTTCCCCTACTCAGTGGATTTCTCACAGAATAAATTTTCCTATCCTTCATTTCAGTTTACAAACCTGGTCCAGTTTGAGTACTGAGAGCTTTATCTTTTCCATTCCATTTCCAAAGAAATTCTTAAGTAAAAACATTGCCATATCAACCCTACTATTATCAACCCTTCCATAATATTATGAAATTCCTTAGATTTAAAAGTTTTTCTTTTAAGACACTGGCTAAAACAAGCTTTAGCTAACATATACTTTCCAGTTATTTATAATGGTGATAGTTGAATTCAGTAGAAGTCAGTGATAATGGAGACCACAGCTCAGCAAGAAAGTCAACTGTTATTCTTTTCTGGACCCCTTATAAATAAGGCAGTGCTGCCATATCAAATATCCTTTTTCCTAAAGGCCTGCTCCTGAGATTGGTGTGGGCAGGAAATTACATCATAGGAGAATTCAGTCACACTGACCCTAATGCACCTCAATTCCAACATTTGGCTTCTGACCCTTCCTCCCTAATCACATTTGCATGCTGTCTCCGCTGTGCATAGTATATGTAGAACCTCTCTACAGCATATTCTTGGCTACAAGTCATTTATCAATGTTAATTCATCTCTTCTCACCATCATTCCTTTGAGGTAGAGCCCTATGGTTAGTAATCATAACAAAATCATGCTATTTGGGTTTTCTATAGCTTCTGTCTCCTGAGATCTCTGCACCTATTAACAGCACACATAGCAGAATGGCTTGCCTGAATGGAATAAACTGAAGGTTGAGTTGGAACTGAGTCAAGACACCGGTGTTAACATGCTGAACTATTTAGGAAAAGTTCCAGGATCACTTAATGATGAAAAGCAATAAGGCTGTCAAAATTTGCCTGGAATATATGTAGGCTTAGGCCAGCTCCTAAAATTCCCCAAGGTACCTCAGGGTCAAGGGCTTTCTGCAGAAGGTAAGCATTTTTGATGATGTAAAAATTCCAAGTCTCTGTTGCTGAAAAAGGTGAAAAAGTAAGTGTGTGTGTGTGTGTGTATGTGATAGAGAGAAATTCATTTATTTATTTTCATGAAGGTATTCTATTATATTCACTTCAATGTTCAATACTTGTCATAGATTATCACTTATCCTTAAAAAATATTCTCTAACTAGAAGTCTCAAATCCTTAATCAACTTCAGAATTCTAATAGCCTGAAATAAAATACAGCTTCAGTTGTTTATCAAACACATTGATCAATTTAATAATGATGTAAGATGAAACTTTATAAGGGAAAATTAGCTACATTCTAAGATACAGTTTGATAATGAATTGAAGAAGGATACTGTATCGAGCTACCAAGCACATTTACTAAAAAATCTTAGGGGCTTCTAAGAAACTCTTGAAATGATAATTCAGTCAAAAAGTGTTGAAACTCTAGAAAATTAAGAAATCAGATTCATAACCTGTAAGAGTTTGGATCTGTTACTAGGAAAGTTTTTCTGACTCTGGACACTGTTAATATAAATCCATACACTTTCCTAAAAAAGCAAATATGAATAGATCCTAGTACCGTTTTGGTCTCCCACGACAAAAGCAACTCATACTATGTAATTTCTTCCTCTCTCTTCTCTCTTGCCAACACTTTCTACTTGATATTAGTTTCTTAAAGGGAAAAAGAACTCTGATTCCTCCCCGTGAGTTTGTAACAATAATCACATGTTAAGTATTTCATGAATAAATGCTACAATGAATCTGCATAAAGAATGCTCCCTCAATGGCAGTGCCCACAGTTCCCCTGACACTCTCAACCACCACAGCCTAACACTAATAGTTTTGTACTTTGCCTTAAAGGACTGTGCTCTTTTATTTATTTTTTATTTTTTATTTATTTATTTATTTATTTATTTATTTATTTATTTATTTTTGCAGTCCAGGGGTTGAACTCAGGATCTTGAGCTTGCCAGGCAAGTACTTATTCTACTGAGCTATCTCCCCAGCCCAATTTTATTTATTTTCAATTCTACCTTTGTCACAACACAGAGTAGTGGGAGAAGAAGAAGCAATAGGTGAAAGAGAGGAAAAAAGAATGTAGGAAGAAAGGGAAGAATAGCACTGAAGAAATCAGTTAACAATAATATATGAGAAATATATTCAAAAAGGTAAAAAGATAGAAGGAAAAAGAGAGGAAAGAAAGGGGAAGGGAAGGAAAGGAATATTTCTCAATGATGTCAGAATCTGAGTGGCAACTCTATAGAAATGAGTTGGTTTTCATTATTTATGCAAGTTTAACTTGATTAGAGCTATTAACAGTCTCTAAAAGAAACTATTTTACATTTCATTCCTGGGTTGACCAATAATCCTTTTTTTCTAATTTAGGTTTCTCTGCCAGCAACCAACCCACCTCTGATGGTTCATTTTATTCATCCAGCAAATGGTTTTTTGAGCAACAATGGTCCAGACACTGGATAATTGGACAACACATGACTCTTACTTGAGCGATGCACACTGCTCTCCACCTTGCCACCCGAGGCCCACGTTAGTGCTATTGCCAAACCAGCTTTGGTTCAGTTCCTTTTCCTCACCATCAAGTCTTTTCTGGTTCTATGGAAATTCATGTGTTTCTTTTTTCTGACAATACCTCTGTCAGTTTCTGCACCAAGCTGTTCCCTTATATTTTTTTCTGAAAATTTCTCCTCTAAATTTAGAGTTACATTTCCAGTACCTCTCCAGTATATATTCTCATTACTCATATTTAATCTGCCCTGACCAATTAAAAACATCTAAATAAAGTCTAATTTAGTAAGCAAAAAAAGAGAGAGGATGGCAATGAGACAATTAATATGTGTTATGTGAACGTACCAATCCTCCCTATGAGGAATTCAATCATTGTGTACTGGAAATGTGCACTAATAAATTTAAATTTTAATTAAAATAAATTAAATGGCAAAGGATCTACAAAGTGCAGTATAGGGTTTCGGATAAGTCCTGAGGGGACATGACTGACCTTGTCAAATAGAAAAGTTACATTTCTTGTTATATAGGTCTTGCTTTATCTTAACTACAAAATAGTTAAGATAGCTATATAGCTACTTTCTCTTAATACAATAAGAAAGATTTGTACTAATAGTGTTTGGACAGGATATATGGCTGCATCTTATGCTATGAATAACTACTACAAGATCACACTATGCAATGTATTAATTGCTGGAACTCTCCTACCAACCTATTTTGAAACTGTCTCACTGCAATTTTTTTCTCAATAGCATTAATATAAAAAAATAAAATAAATTAAAAATAAGGTCTGATTTATACTATAATTATTCATCACACAAATTCTCACATATAGTGAAATTTGGAGCAGTTGAGTTTTACCAATCATGCATTTTCTCACATTTTAAGAATTTAAAACCTAGACTCACAATGACAACTCCTGATTGTGTCTACAAGTACAGCTGTGAATAAAAGCTAAGAGCCAGCCAACCTTCCTCTAACACACCCACATGGGGGGAAGGTGTGTTACAGAATAATTTCCCTCCCTTACTCTAAGTGATGAAATATCAGTTATCTCCCAGTACTTAGCTCACAGGTTTTTCTTTATCCCTTCAACCAACAACTCCATCCTTCATGACCCTTCTCTCTGCCTTGGTCCTGACTGCATCATAGCACCCATGACAAGTAGCTGATTTAGGGTTTATACTTCGGTCTACCTCTGCTACAATAGGAGCTGCTTGGAAGCGCAGAAGAGACCTTTTGACCTGTATCTGCAGTCCTTATTTCAGTGCATGGGACACTGTAGGTATCCAGTAAATGCTAAGCCAGCAGCACAGGGAGGAACACGGGCCTTATATGTAATGAAATGGTATTCCGCATCACAGGCAGGATCTAGAGATCTGGATTTTCCAAGTGAAGTGTGAAATCTATGAGGAAAATATGAGTGGTGCTAACCTAACACTTCTCAGTAAAACTATAACAAAACCTTTACCAAGTTGTCTCTCAAACTCGCCGCCTCCCCCACCCCCAAATCTCCTCATTTGATCTCCACATACTTTCTCTACATACTTTGGCTACAACCCAAGCTCTGGTTCCTGCACACCCCACACCTCACCCCATGTCGCCATCTGGTGCCTAAAAGCAAGAAAAATAGCTAAGAAATGAATTTTTTTTTTAAGGTGATCAATATTTGGATCCTGGAGCCATACACTGAGAGTTAAAAAAAAAAAAAGTGTTTGTTGACATAAGTCCACTGACAAAATTACATGTACAAATCTGCCTGAAAATAGCTTTATTTCCACTGACGTCTTTAATAAGAATATGAAATATTTTCCCCTTCCAGATTCCACTTCAAAACCTTTTGTAGTAAATGAACTATATTTTGTCATTTACTACTGTTTGGATCATGCAAGCGCAAAATTTCCATCTATGCTTTCTACATGTCTGATTTCACATAGCCTGTGATAGACAAGAGGGCATTCCCAGCTCTTTTAATGTTTTGCCTACTCTGTTCTAAAAACATACA